>CM021103.1:440858764-440903820 GCA_007115665.2 Sequoiadendron giganteum | reverse complement strand
CTCAAATACCTGGCCACTCTCTCCACCTCAACTTCATTATGGCCTACCCTTATGCTTAATCTATGGAACTCTTTAGTATAAGACATCACATCTAACTCCCTTTTCTTTGATTCTTGCAATTTCATAAATTTTTGCATGGCATAATCTGCTGATAAAAATTGATCTTTTACTTTTCCTACCATCCTATCCCAAGAAATTATTTTAGACTTACCTTTCTTGACTCTATCCTTTGGGAGAAAATTCCACCATGTGAGGGTTGGCCTTTTAAACTTTGTCTTTGCTTATTTCACCTTCTTACTATCCTCAATGTCTTCAATTTCAAAAAAGTTATCGAAGGCATCAATCCATGCCAAAACCTCTTCACTATCCATTTTACCTTCATACATTGGTACTTCAACCTTCACCTTTGGTGTGTTTTCACCTTTCACTACCTTCAACATTCTAATCATTATATTTTCTTCAAGCTCCAAATCATCTTCATCTTCAATTGGAGGCTTTCCTTCTTCCCCTTCAACTTCCTTGTCACTCTAGTCTTCATTCACCATTCCTCTTCTCTGGTTCTTCTCTAGAACTACTATCCTTGCCATGGTGGCTTCTTGAGACTCTTTATAGATCATTTCCTTTTGTGCCAACTACTCTTTCAATTCTTTTATCTCATTTTCCATTGCACTGGCCTTTGGAGGCATATTTTATGTCTTACCTCTTCACCTTCCAATCACAAACTACAACTTTCTTCTTCAAGGAACTACTTCTTAGCTCTGATACCAATTGATGTAAGGAGGGGAGGACCTGCAACACAAACCTACACAAGATTAACCCAACAATAACAACCACAGGTCACAAACCTTTAAATGCTTCTCTTTTATCTGATTCAACAATCTTCCTTGTAGCACTTCCAACTCACTCAACAGGGTATATTACTCCTCTAAGCCTCTTTTCAAACCCATACTTGAATCATTTCAAAGACCCATCAGCGCACCCAATCACATTTCCACAAACCACTATGGTTTTATTTGTAACAACTTCCTCAAAACAGGCTTACTACGCTAATTAGGCCTCAAATTAGGCCATTTTAACAAAGAGACTTGACTCTAAAATCTTCCAAAACCTTTGGAACCTTTGGAAAACAGTCCTTACATGTCAAAAATGAATAAATCACAATTATCTCTCAAAAATTCACTCAACTAAGTGCCAAACTCAAAACCCCTCACTTATAGCCAAAAATCTAGGGTTTATTAGGAAATCCCATTACCAATCTCCACACTACCTTACCAATACCTTAAACAGGTCTAAAAACCACTACACATGCCTAATCCAACCAAAAACAATGTTGTCCAATCATTTTCCTACTTTGGCATATCAAAACCTCTCAAATTCATGAGAAAATCATACTTTTCACCATTAGAGCATCATGCTCAACACAATACTCGGCCTCCCCTGCACTCACAAAGCTTGAGATCATCTAACCCTATGCAAAAAATCCCATTCCACCTAATTATAGTGATCACAACAAGGCTGAATGGGTTCTAAACCATTGTACCAACTACAAACCCTTAAAACAGGGTAACCAGATCAGTCACAAAAAATATGAGACAAAATGCCTCAAAGCCAATATAAATCTCTCAAATCAAGTAGAAATACTAGTTAGCACATGACTTCAAGTAATTCCATATATTTCAAAGCAAAATACCCTTGTACGGGATTGTACAACTCTGCACAAGAAGGGAAAATATAGAAAAAGACATAAAATCAATAAAAATCAAGGATATCCTTCATTTTATTTCCTTCCAACCTATGAAAATCAACCCCATTCGAGATTTTACATCACATATATATTGTTTCCATTTCAAAATGACTTTCTAACTCCCCTAAACTGAATTTCCAAGTCTTGTGACGATTTCTCTTTCTCTAATTTGTTCTTTTACAACTTTATGTTTTTGACAACTTACCAAAAATGCAATTTTCGCAATGTCAAATAATCTTGACCACCCCAAACAACTAAAATGACTAATTACATCAATTAAATGGTCTCAAGACCTTATTTTAAGAAAAAATATCTAAAATCCTAAAGCCTACATAATATCCCCTTGAATTTACATTTTTTGTTTAATGGTGCTCCTGCACCAACAATGTTGGTTTTATATGTTATGTTTTAAGGATTTTATGTATTAATTTTTCTAGGGACTTAACATAATACTTTTTTTTTTTAATTTTAATTTTCTCTCCATTATGTTGCTATTTACTTTAGGAAATATTACTTTTACATATACATTTTCTATACTCTTGTTAGTATTATATTACCTTGTGTTCAAGGAATATTATAAAAATTCATTTTAATTATGTTTTCATATGGAATCCTTCATGTATGAAAAATAAATTTTGGTTGTAATTAATTACTAGGTAGAATACACATTTTTAAATTAAGAGGTATTTCATACCTTAGGTCTGTCAAGAAATTCTAATGACATTGGACTACTCAAAATATATAGGTCGCATGAACTATTCTTTCAATGTTAACTATAATATCTAACTCTATGTGAAAATTATAAGGAAGTAGTAAATTTTGTTTCCTAATAATTTTAGTCAAAATTTAACTTTAATTATTGATCAAAAAAAATATATGTAACTTAAGGACTCATGAAGAAAAAGGGAAAATAACGAAACCTTGTTATCAAATTAATTTGTTCTCCATTCCACTTACATTTGGATGAGTTTTCATTTTTGTGCATATTAATCCTTACTTTCACTACATAAGCCAACACAAGATAGATTAATGAAATTTAAATTAAGTATTTCATTTTATCATCAAAAAATAGCCTAATCAATATATATTTTTAGAAGAATTGATTATCTCAATGGTCTTAATTACACTTTCTTTTAAATATCAAATACATGTCAATAATCCTTTCAAATAATCATAAGGGGGCACCTCTCAAACCTTGCATATATCAAAGGAGAGAAGGGATTTCCATTACCCTATTTTATTATTATCTCCATACTTTCTTATGTGATGTCTCACTTTCTTAGATTTTTTTCTAGTAAAAAGGTTAACCCGAATAGGATAAAGGTTTAAAACTGTGGAAAAACTAACATATCCAAGAGTGTGAAAGAATATGATAATTGATATTGAGAAGACAACAAGCCTTAACATATAGGTTTAACTATTTATGATCACATTTATCAAAATTATAGGACATAGAGGAGGCTTGAATTTGATTGGGGCTAAAGGGGATTTAAATTTTAATGGACTCACAACCTACAAGTTACTTAAAATAGAATGAATGAGATTAGATGGTAGGTATATGATAGAGATTTTGAAATTGCCACAAATCTTGGTTGGTTCTATGTCTTGTCTGCATATTACCCTTTGCATTTTACAAGTTGTATGATAGGGTTTAGGGGTTCTAGTCACCCTTGTTTTAAAATGTTCTCACCAAATAAACCCTTGCATTATATATTGCGTTGACCTATTGCTCTAGGTTGCTGATCGCTTAAGTCATCAATAGAGCCTTTTTTGTTGTGTACTTACTGGCCCCTTTACCTAGCCTATCGATTTTTCTCCATGTCGAGAATTAATATAAATTTTGCCTAATGTCAAGTTGATAATTGTTTAAATTTTAGACTTATGTCTAAAATTTATGCCTAAAGGGTTTTCCCCCATCTTCCTAGGTCGACCCTCTATTATAAATAACTTTGTTTCATGTGCAATATTGTGGACCATTGGATCGATCATCTTATTCTTGACTGTTCCCCGCAGGCCTTATAGGATTTTCTAATGATGTCACTAAAGTGTGGCGAGGTCTACGAGATGTTGCCACTTCTCATGTATGATGATGGGGCCCAATCTTAATTTGCCAGCGATATGCATAAAGGCTATCAGATCGACAGTTGTTGTATAATAATGAGGGTTGATGAGGATTAATTGTGGTTGTTCCTCACCAACCATGCATGATTAAAATAATCATTTAAAAATTGCTACGAGATGTGCGGACTGGTGACATGTGTTTTTGCCTACCAGTATAGGGTGGTTGGTTCAGGCCCGCAAGTGATGAGTGTAGATACTGAAAATTGGTCTAGGCCTGCGAGTACACATTCGACATAATTTTCTATAGTTCGTGGTCTTGATTAAATAATGTTAATTATTTAATTAACCTTTCTAACACATATTTCCTCTATTAATTAAATACCCCTTTTTAATTAATTAATTAATTCATTCATTATTAACCTTTATTCAACTTGACTAATTAAATAAATCATATTTATTTAATTATGTTGCGAACTAATTAATTCTTCCCCCTTTATCTATCAATTAAATAATTTATTATTTAATTCCCCCTTTATCATGCTTTTCCAACTATAATTAAATATCTTTATTTAATTATTCATTTAACCCCCTTTATCTATAATTAAATATTTATTATTTAATTATTTATATTTATCCTTTTCAAAAGTCAAATTAAATAAATTACTTTATTTATTTAATTAAAGTCAATTCATTTTTGAATGCTGAATTAAATTAACATGTAATTCATTTATTTATTTATTTATGTCACATCCTTCTATCAATTAGTTATCTAATCATTCACTCACCTTCTGACTCGAGATCTATTTTTAGTTCTCTAGTTATCTTTGAATTCAACACCAGTTTATCTTTGCGAGAAGACTCTCCGTCACAACTAGTCAGTTAACTAGTTCCAACTCATATGCATGTATGTGTTTATTAATTAAATATATTTATTTAATTAATTAATTATGCATTTGAATTCCTCATCTTCGAGTTCTAACTTTGGCTTTTGCATACAAAGTCTATTTCTCCTATTTTTGGAGATTAAGATCTTGAACTTGTATTCTAACTCACGTTCTAACTTAGTCTCTATCTGCAGTCTTTCCTGAATTCTTGTTCTAACTCATGTTCTAACTCATGTTCTATCTAAGACATAACTGACATTGCATGACATTCATCAAATCTCATCTGTCGATCTCTCTTTCAATCTGAGCCGATCGTTCGAAAACCCAAAATCTATAAAATGGCTTGTCATAATCATTATTCCTCCTCTTGAAATCATACACTTTTGAGAAGAGAAACTATTCTTTGATATTTTTCTTAGATACTCGACAAAGCTATACTTGCATTCAAACACATAAATCTGAGGGAAAGAATACTGAAAAGGCAAAATGGAGAAGAGCAATAGAGATAATTCGAAGGGGTGAATGCATATTTGGTGAGATCATTTTGGTTTTATTATTTAGTTTACCTATTCATTCTTTGTTGTTAGATTTTAGATTATTGTTTAGATTAAGATTTGATCATTTTTATTCTAGTACTTGTAGAAAAATCTATCATTTACATTTGGTGAACCCGACGTGAAACACGCTTCAAAATCCGCACAAATTTTTATCTTTCCGTTTTTCCGTTTTCTGTTCTTTTTTGCAGGTTTTTCGTATGGTGCACCGCATTTGTTAAGAGAAATGACACATCTATAACTATGAGCCACATCTGTGAAAAAAAGAGACACATCTGCCATCATAAGCCACATCCGTGAAGTCATGAACCTCATCCGCCTGTCAACAAATTTGTGAACCACATCCGCCTGTCAACAGTTGAACCGCATCTATGGCTCCAAAAGCAACATCTTCCTGGTAAAACTTTTTCATTTTTTTAATTGATTTTCGTGCATCCATATTTTTGTCTTCTCTTTTTTATGTTGTTTGGATTTTTGCTAATGTCTGTTTCAGTTGTGTTAAGGTGGAATAACATAGTGTTTGCAAGACGAAGCATAGAAGACCATTAAAAACATAAGATAATTTTTTGTAGGATGAAAGCTAAAGACTAATGAACTACTGATAAATTTGCATGCAGGACCTAACGCCTTTGTGTTAATTTATTTATTTAAGCAAGCTTTTGTTTGGTAGATAGATAATCGTCGTGTGGGATTAAAATAAAAATTTTGTTTGATAGATAGAAAATTGTCATTTGGATGAAAAAGAACCATTGTCTTCTTTGTCCGGTGCTTTTGCACGCATTTGTAACCCTTACGATTCAATACACTGAAGTATCCTCTCCCCTTGTGTAGTCATGCGATCCTGGGTGTAAGAGAAATGGTTGCTAACTCTAGAACTTGGGCCTATCTTGGTGGGAAAAAGTACTCACCCCAAGATGACTCAGACCAGTAGCACGCTAAAGCCAAGCGACTTCCAGCTGGTATAGAAAAGTGGATTCTTGGGGAAATCCCAAGAATCACGCACACTATTTTGATGAGATGGACAGAAATGGACTCTCACCAACATTGGATAGTGTCCCATGAATAGAATGCCCTTATTAAACACCTTGTTGTAGAGTTACCAAAATCCTACCTATTTGTTGGTGCAGCAGGGTCAGCCCTGTGAAGCCATCTTACATATTTATGGTTTATGTGTGGAAATGAAATGTATGCCATGGGAGTTTCATGGATACAGTAGCTTGGCTACCCCATATAAGTGAGTGTTGTGGAGGGGAGCCAGTGGGGTCAAGTTACTAGTCATTTGCCATAAATATGCGTAGCTGGAGAAATCCAAGTAAGAATTCAACAAGTATTGTCCTAAAAGCCTAGGTTGTAATTGTTTTTTGAGTCTTAACAGTCCTTTCATCATAAAAACTGAAAATGCATTGATTTTTGTGTTTTCTCTTTGTTGTATTCATCAAAATCTTGATCAACCAAACAAAGTCAGTCAACAACTTTTGAGAAAAATTCAACTATCAGAAAATTGAGTCGCATTTGTCAGTTTAAATGCCGCATGTGTCATAGCGAGTCACATCTGTTAGGGGAAATGCTGCATCTGTCTGTCAAAATATTCATTTTTTTAGTTTGCATATCATGAGTTGCAACTATCACATCCTGAGTCGCATGTGTGCATGCAAACCACATCTGTCAGTTTTTGAACTGCACGTGTCTTAGTAGACCGCATTTGTTAGAGGAAATACCGCAACTATTAGAAAAACCACATCTGTCAGAATTTGAACCACAACTATTAGGTGAACCACATTTTCTTGTCAACAGAAAACATCAAAAATCGGAAGCTGAGTCTGAAACATTACTGTCACTATTTGCTTTAGGTTTTTAGGATCAACCTTGGATTAGAAACTGGTTAATTTTTCTCAAAAACCTTCCATCATTAGGTGTCATATGCGTCTTAGTCACTGTAAATGTCTTAGTCATAATCATCCTAAGTTGCATGCATATAGATAGTCTAGCCTGGAAAATTCACCTTGTCACAACTGTCCTTGTCATACAATTAGGTTCCTTGGTCAAAAACAAATCTTTGCATACATTTATTCCATAGGTGGTAGTTTATACCCATCTTAGGCTCATTTATCATCATTAGTCCACTCAGAATTTTGCATGTTGTCTGCCCAGTCATACATCATTTTAGATCTTTAGCCATCCTTTTATAAGTCATTTTAGATCTTTAGCAACATCCTTATTGTCGAAAAAATCTAGAAACATAGACATAGGTCATATCAGTTTTTAGACATAGTTTGCATTACCCATTTTGAACAACTTTTTCATGGTCGATACAAGGTCCAAAAATAAACACAAAATAATGACAGACCCTAATGAATTCATCAATCCATTCGGAAACCAACCATCAGGAAGTAAATGACCACACAAGCCCTTGCTAGAAAAACATGTCACTAGAGACACACATGGTCAGATTTTCATAGAAGACATAGACGCAGCAGTACAATATCCTAAATTTGCCTCCTTTATAGATGACTATTTGGAAAATGATCCCCAACACTATCTAGCAAAGTTTCTAGCAAAAGGTGCCAAACTACCCATAGGATTTGATTTTCATACTTTAAAAACACAGTCAACTCAACCATCCCAAACTACAATGTCAACTGTCTTTATTCCTCAAATTACCGCAGCAATACCAACTAGTGTACCAACTCAGACATCGTCAATTGTAAACACAACCCCTTTCAACATCACACATTTTCTACAATTTACTACAAGGGAAACTTTCTCCAACCCCTTTAACACCAACATGACTGGTAAGAGAACCAACGTTGGTGGAAACATACCTATACCAACTCAGCCCATTCAGACAGGAAGCATTCCTATTCCTAACTAGACAATTCAGACAGGAAGCATTCCTATACCAACTCAAACCATCCAGACAGGGAATATCCCTATACCGAATCAGAATATTTTGATAGGATATATTCCCTTGCCCAATCACAACCCGTCACAGAACATGGCATATCAAAACATCTACATTGATCCAAATTTCACAAACACCATGTCCTTGACACAAGTCAATGTCCTTCAAAATCAGATGAAAACTCTTCAACAATAGATGGACAACATGTCTATGTCCGGAAAATGAACTATCTCAACACAAGACCTATGTCCATGTCCATTTTACAAAGTGTTGTATATGACACCTTTCCCCCATGGATACATTATACCGGTTTTGCCTAAGTATAATGGGAGAAAGAATCCTTTAGAACACATTAGAGAGTTCTCAACATCATGCATGGACATATCGTATGACCCCACATACTTGATGAGACTATTTCCATGAACCCTTGTCGGGATAGGACTGGAATGGTTTTCTAAATTACCATATGGTATACGATCTTGGGGTGAATTAGCTGAAAATTTTGTCAAACATTTCGATTTTAACATAGACAATGAGGTAACAATTGCAACCTTGTGCCACATGACACAAGAAGATGGTGAAACCTTCACCACTTTCTTCCAGAGATGGTGAAGTCTAGCTAGTAGATGTCCAGTTGAAATACCAGAAAAATAAAAGGTCACCATATTCCTAGAGAACATCAACCCCAAATTGTGAAGTGACTTAAGGGTACACTGTTGTACTTCATTTTCAGACTTGGTACAAAGGGCATCATCCTTGAGAAAGGTCTTATAGACAAAGGAGAGATTAAGGTACCAGGAAGAAATCTGGTTTTCCAACATCAAAACACGCCAAATGATAGAAACAAATTCTGGTCTAGGAACAAAAATGTTACAAATGATGACATTGTTGATGCAAGGTTACAACTCCAATCAAGACATGATGAATAGTCTAGATCAACAAGCTAACTATGTCCAAAATTCACAACAACAAAGACCACAACAATGGAGATTTCCTACATGTGAATTTACTCCTTTAGGACAACCAATTGAGGTTATTTACAAAGAGTTGATTAAACACAATCTCGTCAAACCTTTAGAACCAAGAGAGTATGATTCAGGATAGTTTAAACCTTCATGGTGGGACAATAAAGTCTATTGTGAATACTATCAAATAAAAGGACACAACCTACAACAATGTCACCAACTCAAGAATATAATCCAAGACTTTGTTGAAAATAGAACCATAGAGGTCGGTGGGCAGAAAAATACCAAGAATAGTGATCATAAGGTCTTCATAGACCCCTTACATGACCACACGAAAGGAAAAGCCTCCAATTCGGGACCTAAGAATGATCCATTAGCCAACTACACAAACACCAACTATGACTATGGAAAAGGCAAGACCGTGTATAGCCTTCGGGCTACAAATGAACATGTTGACACCTTCATCATTAAGAAGCATCCAGAATGTAATGCGAACACATGTAGAACTAAGATTACTATTCCAGGTCATTCTTCTGAACCACCTATACAAGCTTCCAAGTTCAAGTACAACCTTCTTGATCAATTGAGTAAAACCCCCGCACAAATATCTATCTTGGAATTGTTGACCTTATCACCTCAGCATCGAGCCATTCTAGACAAAGCTCTATAGAACACAACTGTTCCTACTGACTTAGATGTCAATCGTTTCGAAGAGATGGTGGGATATTTGACCAACTCGCATCATGCCACATTTCCCTGCAAGATTACTCAACTGAAAAGGCTGATCATAATGACCCTTTACATCTTGAAGTCTTAGTCCATCAAACTAGAGTTAGACGAGTCTTGGTAGATGGAGGAGCAGGTTTGAACCTATGTACCCTAAAATTGGTTAAGGCATTAGGATTCTTAGAAGATTGTGTAGATACCTCTAAGAGTATAGTCATCAAGGCTTATGATGATGAGGAAAGATCATCCAAAGGAGTGGTTACACTCCCTATCAGAATTGGCCTAGCAATCATGAACACCAGCTTCTAAGTCTTGGATCTCACCCTTTCGTACAACTTGTTGTTAGGTAGACCTTGGATACATGCAATGAAAGTTGTACCTTCAACATATCACCAATGTCTTAAATTCCCACATAATGGCACCGAGATCATAATTGATGGTGATCCAGATCCTTTTTAGTATTGTACAATCCTAAAGGAAATTCCACAAAGACAGGTACCTATTAACCAAGAAGTTTCATCACCCACTTTATCCCAATACATTGACTCATCACATCTTACCAAGTCTAGTTCATTCAAAGCTCCATCAACTACTCCTAAGCTTGAGATCCAAGAAAACGGCTTTGGTGAATATCATATAAAGGCATCATACTGTGTCACTCAATTGATTCCACTGAAGGCATATGGCCTACCCATGGTAGAAAGAAGATAGTTGGTGGTCACATTTCATGTTCCCCCTACAACAACATTGACCAAATGGGGAGAGTTAATTGAAGAAATTGTGGATCAAGGTGATTCATGGTTATATCAAGAAGAACATGAATACCCCTCCCCGTCTATTCAAATAGCCAAGGACCAGTATGGAAAAGGCTTTAAGATAATGCAAAAAGAAGGCTATGATGGGCACAGTGGGTTGGGACTATATTAGAATGGAAGGACGGAACCAATGACTGTCTACCCATGACTGGAATATCTAGGGCTAGGGTGTCAACTGCTTAGAATTGGGTTCCCTGGTACTTCGTCATCATTTCAAGAAGAAGTGAGTGATTACACAGACATTGAGACATATCATGAACCACTTCCCCTAGTTTATGACAAACCCCTAGTTTACAATAAACCTCCAGTTTTTGACGAATCCCCTTACTCAAGCGATGATGAATGGGATTCCCTTTCATCTACCAGTACCATGAACATAGATGCCCTATTTGGAGAATTGGAACTCAACATGAAACTTGTACCAAAATTGTCTACTCCTCATCCTAAGAAGAACTTGTCCAAACAAGAATGGCAAGAGAAATATTATTGGGAAACCCTTGATCATGCATGTTGGGCACCTGATAAACCATCTTCTGACAATACCACCCTTACTATAGTCCCACATCAGAGTATACCTACACCTAGGAAGAAAAACAAGGAGTTAGTCCAAAACTTCTGTGACCATGTCAACCATTCCATATTCACCTTGTCAGCAGCTACCTTTAAGAAGTCCGATGATGACATGCCCCTTATATATCCTGGACTCATTGACTGGGATCAACAAGGTACACCTATCATAGATACATTCGAGAATGACGAAGCAATTGCTGATTTCATGGGACTTAGAGAAGGCATACCAAGAGGGGATCATAAAGCTGGTTTCACCATAGACTTGGATGATAAAGCATACTTTGGGGAGTCTATTTACACCTCTAGTTGCAAAAATGAGAATAAAAAGAAAAAAGACAATGAAAAAGAAAATGATTAGTCCCTAGGTGGAAATCGAAAGGCACCTTTGGATGAAGAAAAAGTCAAAATAAAGGACATATCTAAGGGTGAAAACCTCCCAGAGGCACTCAAGGATAGAGGTTTAAATATTATCCCCATTGAACAAGAAAGGTCTTTGATGCTAGTAGAAGAATCTATGGAAGTCAACATAGGTACAGAAGACAATCCTCATAAGGTATATTTTGCAGCTTCACTAACAGAGACATAAAAATCAGAATTTAAGGAATTCTTCACAAAGAGACAGATAAATCTTTCATGGTCATATGCTGACATGCCTAGGCTAGATCCAGATCTAATATTGCACCATTTACCACTATAGCCAGGTATTAAGCTAGTCAAACAGAAGTTAAGGAAGATGCATCTACAAATTTCTCTGTTGGTCAAGGCAGAACTTAAGAAGCTCTTGGATGTAGGATTCATAAGGACAATAGACTATGCGGATTGGATATCAAATCTTGTACCAGTGACTAAAACAACTAGGGGCATTCGCATATGCATAGAATTTAGGGACATAAATAAGGCATGTCCTAAGGATGCCTTTCCTTTGCCGAATATCGACATGATAGTAGATCTGATAGCAGGATACGAGATGCTATCCCTTATGGATGGTTTCTCAGGATATAACTAGATTAAAATAGCAACTGAAGACCAACATAAGATAGCTTTCATGTGTCCATGTGGCACATAATGTTGGAATGTCATGTTGTTTGGCCTTAAGAATGTAGGAGCTACCTACCAACGGGCAATGACTACAATTTTCCATGACTTTGTACATACCTTCATGGAAGATTATGTAGATGATATTATAGCAAAATCAAAAACAAGGGAAGATCATTTCAAGGTTTTAGACAAGATATTCCAGAGGCTTGAGAATTACAATGTCAGGTTAAATCCGAAGAAGTGTGTCTTTGGAGTGAAATCAGGGAAACTGTTAGGGTATATCATCTCTCAAAGAGGCATTGAAGTGGATCTAGAGAAAGTAAGAGCTATCATAGAGATGCCTCCTCCAGTCAACATTGGTCAACTCAGAACCCTACAGGGGAGATTACAGTCCATTAGGCGATTCATAGTACAACTGGTGGATAAAATACATCCATTTCAACATCTACTCAAGAAAGGAGTACCATTTGTGTGGACACATAAATGTCAAGAGGCCTCCAACAAATTAAGGACTATTTGCTTACTCCACCAGTCTTAATGCCACCTACAGAGGGAAAATCATTGATATTATACATCTTAGCAACATAGTTGGCATTAGGGGCTCTTCTTGCACAACATGATGATCAAGGTCATAAGAGAGCTGTCTATTACATCAGTCATACCTTAGTGGGCTATGAACTGAATTCCAGGAACATAGAACATGCATGTCTTGCGGTAGTATTTGCTACCCAAAAACTTTGACACTATATGCTCAATCAACAAACTATGTTAATTGCAAAGATTGATCCACTTAAATACCTCCTAAGTAAGGCAGCTTTAACAGGTCGATTGGCTAAATGGGTCATGATACTTAGTGATTATGACATTCAATATGTCGAAAGGAAGGCTATAAAAGGACAAGTGATTGCTGATCAGTTAGCTAATGCACCTATGAAGGAAGATCATCCATTAGTGGTAGACTTTCCTAATGAGTTTCTCTTTAACATTGATGTTAAGACCGAATGGAAATTGTACTTTGATGGCTCACATACAAACCATGGTTCAGGAGCTGGTATCTTATTTGTCACACCTCAAGGTGATACCATTCCCAAATCATTTAGGATTGCTTTCCCTTGTACCAACAATATAGCAGAATATGAAGCTTTAGTGACTAGGTTAAAAATGGCAGCTCAATGGAAAATTAAAAGCCTAAAGGTTTTCGGTGACTCTCAACTGGTAATCCGATAAGTAAATGATGATTACAAGACTAAGGATGAGAAGCTTGCACCTTACAAGAGGATGGATGATAGTTTCAAATAGTATTTCAATGACATAACTTTTCAACAAATACCACGTATCTAGAATAGAGCTATAGATGCTATGGCAATAGTGGCTTCCTTGTTGGATATTCCAAGTAATGTGACTAAATTCGATTTTCTGGTTGAACAGCTATTGGTCCTCGCTTATGATGTCCCTGATACTGTGATAGTGTGTACCATTGTTGGTCCTACATCTCCTTGGTATAAAGACATATTCGACTACCTCACTGACCAAACCTTACCCCAAGACTTGTCTAATAACCAACGTCAAACCTTCATCCAAAAGTCATCCAAGTACACCATCATCGGAGAAACCCTGTATAGATGTACCTTAGATAACGCCTTAATGAGATGTCTTGATGTTGAAGAAGCACAAACAACTTTGCGAGCAATACACGAGGGTATATGCAGATCTCATTCGAGTGGTCCTACTCTAGCCCACAAGATTATGAGACTAGGTTACTATTGGCCTACAATGGAGAAAGATTCATACATCTTTGTAAAGAAGTGTATACAATGTCAAATACATGGAGACTTGATAAGAGCACTAGCGTAAGAACCTCGTACAATTAATTCACCATGGCCCTTCGCCTAATGGGGACTTGACCTCATAGGTAAGATACACCCTCCATCCTCCAATGGCCATAAATTCATCATCACCACCATCGAATACTTCACCAAATGGATTGAAGCCATTCCCATGACATACATAACCAGCACACAAATATCTAAGTTTATCCTAAAATATATCATTTGTTAGTATGGTGTATCCCAATCCATAATCATAGACGATGGCCGCCCATTCAAGAACCAAGAAGTACGCCATTTATGTGAAGAATTCCACATCGAACACCATTTCTCCACCCCATATTACCCACAAGGTAATGGCCAAGCCGAGGCATCTAATAAGATTATTGTTAGAATCCTTAAGAAGACTATCAATGACGCTGGTCATGACTAGCACCTACAGCTTAACCCTACCTTATGGGCCTATCGAACAAGCATCCGTACCCCCATCGACCCCACTCCATATTCACTTGTATTCGGGTCCGAAGCTATCTTACCTATCGAGGTTGAAATACCTTCTCTTAGGGTATCCTTAAAGGGTCATATTGATGACGAAGAGTACCGTGATTCCAGGTTACAAGAGCTAGAAATGTTGGATGAGCGAAGATAGAAAGCATTAGATCATTTACAAGCATATCAGAATCGTCTTCGTCGTAGCTACAATAGAAAGGTTCTCAATAGACATTTTGACATTGGTGACCTAGTATTAATGGAGAATCCTAAGAACCAAGCAAAACGAGAGAAACCAGGTAAGTTTGAACCTAACTGGTTGGGGCCATACATTATCACAAAAGCTTTTGGATCAAGAGCGTACCAACTCTCTACTCCTGAAGGAGAGCCGCTTTTGTCACCTATCAACAGTCTGCATCTAAAGAGGTTCTATGCTTAGTCTCTGAGAATCCATGTCTTAATCTTGAAAAATACAAAAAAATGAAAAAACTAAAAAAAATGGTTACCTTGATGAAAACCTGGCAAACAGGCATCTTTGTAACACCAAAAAAATTTGAGAAAATAAAAAAAGGTAAAGAGAAATAAATCCGTCCAATAGTGAAAACCGCTTCGGTGGCGCTATGGATAAGTACCATGGTGAAAACCTAGCAAACAGGCGCCATGTGTAGTCACTCTCGCTCTTTCATCTACCATCATTCTATTCAGACTTTTTCATCATCACTCATAATAAATGGTTTTCTTATCCATAACTAGAATGATTGGAATCTAACGTCCATTTTGTCACACTATCCACTCCATCTTCCTAATCTTATTCCTGACTAGGGTAAAATCCTTGTTCTATGCCCTAACACCGTGTACATACCATCACACCATTGAAAATGTCCTGAAAAATCCCAAAAACATTAGAAAACTTCAAAAATAAAAAAAAATCAAAAAAGTGTCAAAAAATCCAAAAAACAGAGTCAAATCGGTCATCTCTAGTCAATCATGTCAAGTAGGTCATGTTAAGTCAGTCATAGACATAGTCGAACTACGTTGCCTCTGTGATTGGGACATAGGCAAGGCCATCAATTAATGTGCCCCTGAGGCATTAGGTCTGTCAGTCTAGGTTTGTCATGTATCACACACATTTAAATCATGATGCTTTGTATATTCAAAGTCATTGGTCATGTCAAACTATGAGGTCTCTGTATGTACAACATAGGCAAGGCTAATCAATTGATGAGCTCCCGAGACCACACTAGGTCATTCCAATAGGGTTCATTCACAATCACTATCACACAATTTGCATATCATAGTTTAAGGTATCATCTCATGTCATACACTGTCTACTCACACACTTTTATCAGTCAAGGAATCAAAACAAGTCATGCATTAACAAGGAAAAACATCTCAAACTATCATCAAGTCAATATCATACACATTCTCAAAGCGATCAACCTATGTCTTAAGCAAGATATGTCTTCTTGTCAACAGGCATCATCAATTGTCATAGTCTCATGTGGCTTGTCATTTCAACATCATCAAACTTCAATGTCTTATATGGCACGTGTCTTTTCTGAAACCAGGCTTTGTCATGCCTTATACAGAAGTCACCAAGTCGAAACTAGACTCAACATCTTATGTGGTATGCATCATTCTCTCACATTATGCTATGTCAAACATCAAACAATCCCACAAGATGAAGTTTTTGTGAATACATTTATTTGGCTTTATGACTTTATATCTTATCTTGTCTTATCTTATTATCGATTTGTGAATTAGTCCTATTACTAGCTTTCTCGAGGATGTCACTTGAAGGATTTAGAGAAGCAACGATGTCTCAAGACTCTTTTTCTTTGGCTACTGTCTGTCAACTATCTTTTTAAACATTGGTTTTTGAGTCATGTTACTAGTTTCCTCAAGGATGTCCGATCAAGGATTTAGAGGAGCAATGACGTCTCATGACCCATCTTTTATTTGTCTGCTGCCTGTGGTTTGTTTTGATAAAACGATTGGGGCAATTTTGTCCTTAGTATGAGTTAAGACACTCCTTGTTTGTGACTGTCTATTTTTCATAGATGAATGAATTTTTACACTATGGTCTATCTCATATCATAGTGTGTACTATCCATTTGTGTCATGTCCCACCCAATGATGATAACAAGCAAGTATAGCGTATTTGGTAATATATTGAAGAATATGTCTTTTTCTCAATCAATCAACCATCATTATATCTTTTTCTCAATCAAACAACCTTAATTATTTCTTACTAACATTTTGAATTAATTTCATTTTAACATTTCTCTTTGACAACATAATGATAAAGTCCTGTGACACATTAAAAACATTAGGTTATTCTGCATTTGCATACATTCCATTAGCATTTCACATAGTTGCATTGCATTCGAAATCATGACATAATAGGCATTGCATCATCATAACATACATAATATCAACATTGCATGTACATATTACCATCACATTTCAATATACATCATATAGAACATTTCCATCCATTATCATAAGTAAGTTAAGACATCCATAACATCATTATAAAATGCATAACTCATAACATATAGGAACATTCATTTATAACACATGTATATACATCATCTAGGAAACATAATCATATAGACATAAAGCATCATCCATAAAATAGAACTGCATATCATGTAGAAGCCACCAAAATCATATATATATATCGCTCAAAAATAGTGTGTCACAGTACAATGTTTGAATGTAACCATAAATAAAACATGAGCTCGCAGGCTCTCTAATAAAAAATACAAATGTCTACATAAGTCCCTGTCATCATGTCTCGCTACCCCTATTGTCACGTGGTGATGGTGGTGGAGAAAGACTCGAAGGTGCTCTCTGTGAAGTGGAAGGCCTCTCATATGGACCTACCCTCGGTGATCCTATCACCCCCTCAGTACTCTGTGTCCTCTGACTCTGAGTATGACTCCTGCTCTGACTACACACCTCTGAAAATGTAGGACCTTGTCTATCTGCTGGCACTGCTGCCTCATAAAGGTCTTTGTAGTATCTAGCTCTATCCACCGCTCTGATCAACTCTCATACCATGCCATCAGATGAGGACCCACTGCAAAGGCATCTAACCTCTGTGAACTACAGCTCTATCTCATGTCTCTGCACTATAGCCTAGTCTCTCTCCATGAGAGCACTATCCCTCTTTGTACGAGCACTATCCCTCTCGGTATATGCACTGTTCCTCTCTACATATGCACTGTACCTCTCTATATAGGCACTGTCTCTCTCTAGTCTCATCGCCTCAAACTCTATAGTCATAAGTCTGAGTCTCTCCTCCAAAGCTTCCCTATCACTATCTCTAGGAGCATCCTCATCCCATCTCCCCTCTACAATCCGATCTCTGAGCTCTCTCTCCTGCTCCTCCATTGGTGGCTCCTCCTCAAGATCATCCTCAACATCATCCTCAACATCCTCCTCTCCATATCCTATCAAAATACCCAGAGGGTCTATAGCCACATCCATATCTACATCCTCTACAACATCCTCTACTCTGACATCTACCTCTACATGCTCCTCAACAACTACCTCTGCTACAACATGCTCACCCTCAACCTATACATCCACTCTCCCTTCGATGTATGCCATTGGTACATCCACTGCTACTGCCTCCTGAATAGGTGCATGTCCACCTACCTGACCCCCTCTCTGTCCTCTCCATCCTTGTCTCCCACCTCTACCTCTGCCTCTGCTATCATCTCCATCACCTCTACCACCAACTATACCCACTCTGGCACCTTCACCTCTCTATCATCCTCTCGGCCTAGTGCCTCATCTCTCGACTGGTGCTACCTAGTTAGGATCTATATAAGGCATCGAGCAATGAACCACCCACCATGCATCGTATGCAGTCGTAGTCCCTAGATCTACTAATCCATCTCTCCATCCCCACTATAATGGTTGTAATGCCTATATGTCTTCCTCTATAGTAGCCACTGGAATCATGGGTCCCCACCATGGAGCCTCTCTCGACAACTGAGCAAACTTTGCTCTACCCCGAGGCTCATCCTGAACCTCCCCGAACTGTCTCAGAACTATGTCTGGCAAATGTCGCTCAATAATGTGAACACTCAAAACAATCCTCCCAATGAGATACTGTGTCTGTTTGCAGAATAAAAAATGTATATCCTCGTCCACCCACTCCTCACAATCCATGTAAGGTCTCCATGTGAACTGATCAAGAATATCCGAGGTGTGTCACTAGTACCTTGTGTCTCCCACATGGGTCTGCGTAATCTGTCTTGCATATCGAAACACATACGGGTGTCTCTCCTCTCTCTCTATTATAACTAGAGGATGGAAAAAAACTATCCTCTCCCAACCCCATACCATCAATAGTGTTGTCCCATAGCCCAATGATTGTACATCTCTGTAGGAAATGTCATGTAAATGGAAGTACAACATCCCAAATAGACATGGACCCCATGCATATCTTGTCTCACTCTCCAACATGCCAACCAACATAGCTCCCCATCCTACTGGAAATCCATGACCCCGTCTGTCTAGAAGAACTATACCCCCAATCAAGGTACATAGGATATAGTCGATCCGATCATATCTGTCTACTAGAATTGGCCATATAATCTCATAATGCTTGATCCTGAGCCTACTGATGTCATCCACCTGATAGAACCATGCTAACTTCGTCAATCCTCACTGGGTATCATACATAACCTACTCACCTCTGATAGGAAATCTCAGAATCCTATACACATCCTCCAATGTGATAGTGGCCTCACCAGTTGGTAAATGAAACAACGATGTCTCTAAATGCCATCGCTCACAAAGTGCCGTCAGCATCCCCCTGTTTGCCCGAATGGCAAGCATCAACAAACAGTGACGTAGACCAAGATTCCATAGAAGCCAAATCTCTGCAGAAGTCAAATTATCTCTCATGTCGAATGTGTCTGGTTATGAATCCCACATATAAATAGGATCTAACACCACCTACAATTTAACCATGATGTCAGCATTTTTCAAATTTTCCTTGGAAATTTTTTTTGAAAATTTTACTAGCCAAATGTGGCTCACACTAACAGATGTGGTGCATTTTTGCAAATGCGTTGCACGAAGTCTCAATTGTGGTGCATATTACATATGCATCACATATTTCCCACATCCCCTGATAGCATACTGCACATGCAGTTTACTACACCACATCTAATGCATTTTTAACAAATGCAGTGCATTTTTATCATCCCGCCTAATTTCAACATATGCATTTCACAACAACATATGCGGTCCATAGCTACACCTGCATTTATCCTAATGCACCTGCATTGCATAAATACACATGTGGGGCATAATGCTCCACATGCGGTCATTCCCTAAATGGACCAATCTAGCCTCTACGTGTTTTAGCAGATGCGTCGTTTCATAGTCAAATGCGGTGAATACGACGGCATATGCATCATTTATGATGCACCGCATTTGCATTATTACTTTTCTATGCCTAAAAATGCATGCAAAAATAACTTTGACAAGTTCATTTTTAGGTAGATACCGGTGGTCCTACATCAGCTGGCTGCCTGAAAGTCCAGATCCGATATCCTTGATGCCTAGTGTATGGAATGGGTGTTGTTTCGTTAGCGAGTCAGACAAAAACTCTTCTTTTTCTATCTCCTCCAGGTGCAAATGAATTAGGTTTAGCCCTAATTTCTATTTATAAGTGGATTTCAAATGGCATTTCTTCTGACCTAGTCTATTGGCCGTGTAATCTTTCAACTTCAAATGACCCGTATTCATCTGTATCAACTCCAAATTCAATTCTGTCAACTCCATAGCATTTCTGACTATCAAATTGACTTATCAGGAATATATCCTGATTTTTATTGAAACTTTTCAAAAATTGTCAATTTTCTCGAGGGGGCATACCTTAACCTATTTCATGCTAGGGCACAATCGGGGCATATTTTCTTTGACACAACGTCATACCAACATTGTATCAAAGAGGGGAAAATTGTAGATACCGAAAATTGGTCTAGGCCTGCGAGTACACATTCGACATAATTTTCTATAGTCCGTGGTCCTGATTAAATAATGTTAATTATTTAATTAACCTTTCTAACACATATTTCCTCTATTAATTAAATACCTCTTTTTAATTAATTAATTAATTAATTATTAACCTTTATTCAACTTGATTAATTAAATAAATCATATTTATTTAATTATGTTGCGAACTAATTAATTCTTCCCCCTTTATCTATCAATTAAATAATTTATTATTTAATTCCCCCTTTATCATGCTTTTCCAACTATAATTAAATATCTTTATTTAATTATTCATTTAACCCCCTTTATCTATAATTAAATATTTATTATTTAATTATTTATATTTATCCTTTTCAAAAGTCAAATTAAATAAATTACTTTAATTATTTAATTAAAGTCAATTCATTTTCGAATGTTGAATTAAATTAACATTTAATTCATTTATTTATTTATTTATGTCACATCCTTCTATCAATCAGCTATCTAATCATTCACTCACCTTCTGACTCAAGATCTATTTTTAGTTCTCCAGTTATCTCTGAATTCAACACTAGTTTATCTTTGTGAGAAGACTCTCCATCACAACTAGTCACTTAACTAGTTCCAACTCATATGCATGTATGTGTTTATTAATTAAATATAATTAATTAATTAATTAATTATATATTCAAATTCCTCATCTTCGAGTTCTAACTTAGTCTCTATCTGCAGTCTTTCCTGAATTCTTTTTCTAACTCGTGTTCTAACTCATGTTCTATCTAAGACATAATCTACATCGCATGACATTCATCAATCTCATTTGTCGATCTCTCTTTCAATCTGAGCCGATCTTTCGAAAACCCAAAATCTATAAAATGGCACATCACAATCATTATTCCTCCTCCCGAAATCATACGCTTTTGAGAAGAGAAACTATTCTTTGATATTTTGCTTAGACACTCAACAAAGGTATACTTGCATTCAAACACAGAAATCTGAGGGCAAGAATACTAAAAAGGAAAAATGGAGAAGAGCAATAGAGATAATTCGAAGGGGTGAACGCATATTCAGTGAGATCATTTTGTATTTATTATTTAGTTTACTTATTCGTTCTTTGTTGTTAGATTTTAGATTATTGTTTAAATTAAGATTTGATCATTGTTATTCTAGTACTTGCAGAAAAATCTATCATTTACAATGAGCATGTCTGTTGACTGGGAAGTGTGTTATTGACTGACGGGCCTGCCATATGGTGACATGGGATTTTAAATGATGTTTGACTCAATCTGAGTCATTCTAATATCCCAACTCGCTTTTGGATCAACGACCTGAATTCAAAACAATTGAATCAGCTATGTGATGGTTGTTTGTGCTCTACAAATGACACATATTAATGGTGCAAGCTTTTCGATGGATATCATCCTAATTTCCATGCGTGCGAGCGGTATTCTTATTGAAATCATGATGGATTGTATGCCATTTTCCATAAACCTAGAAACTAATAGTGGTGAAATTGATGTCGGCAATTAATCGCTCACTTGCTCGCACTGTTATTGGAGCATTAATGGTTACTGCACTAGTTTTCTTGATAAATGCTTTCTGAATGTTCATTTGCATTGATGTCACTCTCAAATTTTGCAAATTTGAGATGCCTATTTCAAAATTTTGCTTCTGCACTTTTAGAAGTGCACCTAATAAATCAGTCTGATTAACCAGCTTTGGAGGCTTGTAATTTAAAGCTTGTTGATCTTTGTACAAAACCCATTTGCGAACATATTCCATTGACATATGAGAATATGCACATAAATTTTCAGGTTCCCATGATAAGTTTTGACAGAGTTTTGAAAAGTGAAGTAGGAGGGTTTTGACATTGTTCTGTTGTTTGCAGATTGTCAGTTTTGTGAAACAGTTTCCTGTTTGAGCTCGGATTTCGCAACCAGTTGACTTTCATGTCAGAACAAATGTTGTTATGTATTCTCCATATCAAAATGATCTCACATGTCAGTTTTCAAAGTCTTATGATCTGATTTTCTATTTTTAACAGATCAAAACTGAATGTAGCTTGTTTAATTTTGCATCTACATTCCTGATAGCATTTTAGAAAGGTCAACTTTGAGCATCAATGTCTTTTAACCGGTGATGATTCAAGAAAATTCCTTTTGCAAACATGCTCAGGATACATTAAAGAACTTGTATGTCTGGCAGTAGCTTTCCAAGAGTTGATTCACTATTTTTACAAATTGGCAGTTGAATGAGTTTTAATTGGTTCAGAATAGCTGTTGTTTCAGAAAAGCCTGACTGGGCAACTTTGCCGATTAATATCCGGTTCCTCGGGTTTCCTTTTTTTGAACCGTTTGTGCACTATATTCTTGGGTCAAATTTCTTCATTTTTGCAAGTTCTCATTACTTCACGTGGTCGTTTGATTGGTTTCCCAGATTGATTCTAGAGCCCACTAGGTCAATTTTGCACATTTTCCAAAAGTGTCAGAAAACAGATTTTGATGAAGACCTAGTTCGTTTTTCAACTTTAGAAGTATTCAAAAGGTAGTGTCAGATCGTTTGAGTGTAAAACTTGTTTGAAAATGATTTTTTTTTTAGTCAGACCCACGTGGGGCCCAACATGCTTTGCATGATCATGAACTTGCAAGTATTGCATTGTAGTAACTACTTCAAGTAAAATTGCTCTGAATTGGTCAAAATTATAGGGGTATGCCACTATAAAATCCATAGTTTAAATTTGGAACAAGATCAAACCAGGTTTTGAGTTGATCACAGATGCACTTAAAATGGGTACAAACTCATTATATGCTTTATGAGAAACGACATCATTAAATTGAAAACAAGGAATATTATGGGTGGTGATGTCCATGATGGGAGCTACTATGAGGTTTTGGCATTTGAATATATTCTGATTTGGCTAAATTTTCTTTAGAAGATGTAAGCATTGATATATGGAAAGTGTGGAGGCTCCTCTTGGTGAAGTAAAATTCAGAGTAATGAGAGCACAAGAGAATCATCGGTTAAAACCACCTCTCAAATAAAGGATGTTATATTGAAATAACAAATGAATGGCACTCAAGGTCTAGCTAGTACTCATGATAAGTATATGAAACCATCAACAAAGCTCATTATTCACAAGGAATGGAATTCTAGAGCCATGAACTAAAGATAGAAGGGTTGAGTCAAAGGATTAGTGTTATGCACAACAAATAGGGAATCCCAAGGAATGTAACCATTATTCTGAGAAATTTTGAAAGCTTCAACACCTGGCGACCAGTGCACATGTTGAAAATGTATAAAAATTATTTGAGGGAATTCTTTTTCAAAGGTTGCATCCAGCAAATAGGATGAAAGAAGGCATCGATTCAATGAGTGGTGAGCATCTATTAAAATGCCTCATAAAATTTTAAACAAGCTTAGCCATCAAAAATGAAGAAAAGACCACACCATGAAGTTTGCAGCCCATACACAAAATAAATTTGTTCTGCTGAAAAGACTTTAGGAATTAGAAAACAAATGAAGTGAAGACAAAAGCAGTTGCGCAATAGAGGGGAGATTAAGCTATATATATCCATGAAAGCTAAAGGAAACCCACACACTATGAAGGGGATTGTTCTAATGTAAATGCAGTTGATGGATGAAGGGTAGCCATGTACCAAAAAATGCAATCAGAAGAGGCACAACTAGTAGCCTGGTAGAGACATCCATCAAAATGCAAAAAAAATAGATGGTGTGAGGATCAAGGAGATAGAGAGAGGCACAGTTTGGGAAAGACACCACCGCAACCAGCCAAAGATGATGCTTGCGCTAAGTGAGGAGGTCACCATGGACACAAGCGCATGCATTAGAGCAAGAGTGTGAACATCCATCAAAGTTGGTAGGGGTGCAATCTAGAATGGAGAATGGGTGTCCATCAAGGTGATGGGGGGCATGCCTCTGGAAAGTGTTTGATGCTGAGATAAACCCATGCCAAATGAGGAGGGATCCATCAAAACACAAGCCGTGCACATTACAGAAAGGTAGGTGCAGTTTGAGAAGGCTGGGTGGAGATCCATCAAAACATGAGGGCCCACGTAGCAAGAGGTAGGGATTCACATCTGTAGGTGGCACCAAAAAACTCAGCCAAGGGAAAAAGCTGCCATTGAAATGGAGGAACCAAGGAACTATGCCTCCATTGTTAAGCAAGGGTTGGCACAATAAGTGTGAAATGGAGGATTAGGGAAAACCTCACAAGCCTTCTGGGAGTTTTGATGACACTGCCAAAAGGCTGCGAGGTGTGTGAGAGTGGGTGTGGGCCCAATGAGTTTTGAAGGCACATGAGAAGCTATTTAGTTTCCCAATGGTGTTGTTTAAAAGGCATGCATATATTTAAATGTGCCCGATAAAGTAATGAAAAACTTTGCATTGTAAAAGTTTTTCTAAGGTGAGTGAGGCATGGGTAATTCCTTTTAACCAAAAAGTGATTTTCCACTTTAATTGGGCATGGGTAAATCTTTTATTTGTCTAGGTGAAGTATTATTTTGCTGAAGGTGAAATACACGGGGAAATGTTTGATGCAATAAGTAAAATGTTTACTATGCAAAGGTATTTTAGTCATGGGAGGTGAATAAGCTAAAAAATAGTGCAACAAGTAAAGTGAATTTTTTCACTTTATAAATTGATAATATTTTATTTGTTGGGAAATATAAAGTGCTCCCATTCCCACTTGGTTTTTGTCTAGGTGAAGATAGTGGGTTGGGTTAGATTTTTAATCCCAAGTATAGTTTAGATATATGCACGTGAGAGTGAACAAAGAAAATGTAAGAGAATATAAGTAAAGGGAATTTTATATTCATTTTAAATTTGGTAGTTTTTCAATGTGAAACATTCTCTTTGTTAGGGGATTTTAAATAAAGTCAAAGGAGCAGAAATATTAAAGAGGAAAACAAAACTAAAACATTATAAAGTGGGGAAATATTTTAATGCAAAGTGAAATTCTATTGGTTGAGAAGTAAAAATAATGTGCAGTAATTAAGAGAGAGCTGAAACAGAATTTTCACGGGAAGAGGTATTTTCCAGTAGTTGGATGAATGATGGAGATTCTCCACATGGGAAAATTTTTAGTTGCAAGGCAATGATGAGCAAAGGAATTTTTGAGGGAATAAGTTTGTTACTGCAATGGAAGGGAGATGAGATATTCTTTTCAGTTTGTTAATCAATGGTAAATGAAGCTTCTAGATGGCATTTCCAGATCAATTTTAGGGCTGCTCCTAATTTCTTCTCTTCTTCTATATCTTATCTTATTCTCTCATGAAAAAATGTTTTGAGTTTTGTATTGGGTTGGGTAGATAGAGAATTGTAAATTTTGAGTTATTTCTTGAGTCTGTAAGCTGTAATTTTCTGATTTCATGAGTAAATACAGCCAGTTTATGCAAACAAAATCATGAAGGTGTTTGCACATTCATGAATATCTTCAGATTGTCTCCATATTTGTACACATTTAGTAATATAAATTCAATAATACAAAGTGTCTTTGAGTTTATCATCTCAAATTTCATGAGATTATTTTTGTCTGTTCATTGTTCTATTTCAAAGAAATGGTTAAAATGCTTTGATCAGGTGATTGTGATTTTAGGTGTGTAGATGGGATTTGATAAGGAGAATTTGATTGATAATAAGAGAGGGATTGTTGGTGCAAGAAACTAATAGTATATGCAAAGAATTAGCAATTTAAATCCACTAGTTTAAGTCTGTTTGCCGGGGAATTCATTTATGTGTTTGAATCCATGGCCTAGAATTGGCACTGATCTATTATTCAGTTTTGTGCATCTCAAAAACATTTTATAAATGAAAAATCATTCTTAAATCCTTGTTGTTTGGTTGACGTTTAATGTTGTGTTATGCCTCTCAATTGATGAGTGAGTATTGATCTATTGAGAGTTTATCCAAGTTTTAAGTTGTCAATGCTCTCTATGGTTTAATTGAATTGGGAATTATCTGCTATAAAAAGCAATGCCAATATATAGTTGCATTTAAGTTTTGGGCATTGTATAGGTTTACCCACCTTGGTCCTGTAGAGCCAAAAGTATAGGAGATGTCATTATTTGACTGAATCTTGTCAGTTGGCCACTAGCCTTTGTGGTTCTGGAATATGGAGGTTGGCTACCTCTTAGAGAGTTTTAAAGCTTAGCTGGAAAAATAAAACACCAATAGAATGGCAACTCCACTGGGGAGAATTTGAGAAAATTATGATTGCAGAATCTAGCCTTAAGATTCATTGCATTGAGTCAAATTATTTACCATTTGAATTTAGTTCAAATACTGAAGGATTTCAAGCCTGGAGAAGAATTTGTTGTAGTGAACCTAAACAGTTTTGTAATCTATGGTGCGCTGATGTTGGAAAGGAACTCAGAAAGAAGTTTACATGTGAAAGAACTTCATACTGCTTGAAGTTCAGTCCTCTATGAAAAGAGGTGGCGACTCTGTTAATAGAAATTTTTGAAAATTTGAAGAAATTTTTTGAAAAGAGGTGGCGACTCTGTCAGGAAGAAAATTTGCAAGAGCTACGAAATTTCCAGGTATTCCTCACTCTTGGTTTTCAAGAAACTCTTGTGGGAAAACCATATTTGAACTTCTTCAGAAAACCTTTGCTTCCCTATTGAGTGAGTTAGCACTGACAAAGGGAAAGAACAGTAAATTCAAGTTTGCACACTCCTATTTGTTGGATCTATTGAAATTAATTGCAGTTCCACTGAAATAATTATGTTTACTGCTCAAATATCTGCTAGATTGGATGTTTAGAGTGCATTTGTGTATCTTAGGGGTTTCCATCCATTTGTATTGTCATAATTTTCAAGCCCAAGTTGTCATTATGTCAGTAATTATCCCTATTGTCCATCATTTGGTTAGGTTTGTAATTATGCACAATTAGTGAGCCTTAATTTGTAATATCCATGGATCACCAACGTAAAGTAGCTATACCAGTGAACACTTTGATTCATCTTATCAAGAACTGTCAAAAGTATAATAATCTTCAAGCATCTAATACCCCAAAGTGTAAGAACCAAAGAGTTAATAAGCCTAGGTTCAGTCTTGAATGGAATGATGTATTTGAAAGAGGACTTAAAGAAATGGATGAAAGGCACCAAATGTCTCAACAAGCCCGGTCAAGAGACAATCATACTATATCTACTTGCCAAGTCATTGCACCTGTTGTCAATTCCTTTGACCCATTGTATGCTCAGTTAGATTTTTCATGGGTTGATTATGAAATTGAAAGTATGTCAGCTCAAGTTTATAAGGAGATGCCTAGATTTGATGGGTAAATTGTATGTGAAGGAGATGCACATGTTCAAAGTTTTTCTAGCTTCATGGAGAAACATTCATTTAGAGATTACGATATGCGAATGATTTTTTTTTTGTCAGATCTTTTGAAGCAAGAGCTTGGGATTGGTATTTAAGCTTTCCTGAGAAGTCCTTTCCTTGCTGGGATAAATTAGTGGCTGCTTATAGAGAAGAATTTGCAAGAGATCCCTCAAACCTTTTCATGAGGTTAAAGCAGATCAAGAAACAAAATGAAGAGTCAAGTGTTGATTTCAGTCATAGATTTGTTGTTGCTCTTTCGCTAATCCCAAAAAAATTTAGACCTAGTACATCAGACTGTATCCATATGTATTTTGAAGCTTATGAAGAAGGATCTAGTGCATTGTTAAAAGATTTTGAAATACTGAGCATGTCGATGGCATACACAGTTTTGGATGGTTTGGAGAAATAGAGGAATGAGTCTGTTCAAAGTTTGCTATCTTCAGTTATGGGAAAACATGTTGATGAAATCAGTAGTGGCATGAATGCAAATGATCAAATGTTTTCAAACAAGTGCATACTTGAGAAGGTAACTGATGAGAAGAATGCATCATCAGATGATGAGAAAGTTGTTAATGAACAACTTACAACAGAAGTATACCCAACTGCAAATCAGAAGTTGAGTCTTTTGAGCCAAGAAAATGATGAGGAGTATTAGTTGGACTTACTCTTTGAAGAGGATATGTGTAATCAAAAATGTTATGATATAGTTGACCATGTCAATCCTACATATGTTGAGTGTAGCTTTGATACAAGTCTTCATGATGAGAAAAAAGAATTTGTCGATTTAGGGAAATCTCTTGAGAACATCAGTATGTCAGTTGCAAGTGAGGAGGTATGTGATGAATTTCAGTTTGAAAGACAAGCCACAAGCAGTTGCAATGAGAAAACCATTGATGGTTTTCAGTCTGACAGTGAAGATATTTGTGTTTATCCTCAAGAGGATGC
The DNA here is from genome assembly GCA_007115665.2 of Sequoiadendron giganteum. Classification (NCBI taxonomy): domain Eukaryota; kingdom Viridiplantae; phylum Streptophyta; class Pinopsida; order Cupressales; family Cupressaceae; genus Sequoiadendron; species Sequoiadendron giganteum. The sequence continues at coordinate 440,874,954 of CM021103.1, read as the reverse complement.
AAGTGACAGGTTCAGTGATGACACCCAATCTGATGTTGAAATGCAAAGTGATGTGGATTGCTGTTATGACAGTCCAGAAGAAAGTAAGAAGGGAGAAGTGGACAGTTTATTCACTATGACTGGTTATGACCATTCTTTTGACAATGTTGTCAACAATTTTTCCTCCTATGGTTGGGGAGATCCAGTTTATGATAATCCCATTGAGTTCTTAGATTTTGATGAAGAAGACATCACAAAATATTTTGATTTGCAATTTGATAATGCATTCAATTCAAGTGAAGGTAAAAAAGAGGAAGTGGTTGAAACAATAGATCAAAATAGTGATCTATTGAGTTGTGAACAAATTTCAGATCTATTGACCATAGGATATCATAAATGTGCACATGAGGACAATTCTCAGTTGTTGTGTGTAGCCACTATTGACTTTGACAGTGGTGATGACTTTCAAGATACAAGGTATGATGCAAGTGACTCTGATTCTCTTTCCAATGATGAAATAGATGATCATGATGATGATAATGTGAATGAGGAGGAGCAGCAATTTGATTGTGAGGATGCATTGTGTGATGAATATGAAGATATGGACACTGATGCAAGTTCAAATATCTCTTTTGATGAGCTTGAAACAACAAATGACCATGAGGTTTGTGCATCTAATGAGCCTAGACATGAGTCTTTGAGTGAGAATGAAGATGTTGATTTAAATAAGAAATCAAATTATGCTTCTGAACTAGAATTACTCATTGTTGAACAAACTTGTGATATCGAAAAGGTTGATACCTTATGTTTAGAGGATGACTATATGATTATAGATGATGATGAGTCATAAATCTCTGATGACTCTCAATACCAACATGATGAAGAACAGTTACAAAGTGTGCTAGTGCATGAGTGTATTTGTTTGCATACACTTGGAGATGGTTTGCATGATGAGAAAGATATTTTGGTAAGTTCTTGTGATAGTTTTAATCTTGATATAAAAAATAGTAATCAACTTGAGTTTAACACTTCCAGCCACAAGGCAGAATGTGAGTGCTATTTTTGTCAATTGGGAGAAGTTTTCACAGAGTGTGGCAATGTGCAAAATACTGAAAGTTGTTTTCATCTTAAGAGTGATTTATGTGATAAGTTCTTGCCACATGATAATCAAAATTTTGAAAGTATTCCTAACTTTCAGATGCATTGTGGTTATGAACTTGTTGACGATGTTGAATGTGATTTCCTATTAGGAGATACCAACATGTTCAATCAGGCAAATGAGTACAATCAGATTATGCTTCCATATGGTCTTGATCCCCATTTTCAAATGATGCCACTTGATACTACATCAGTGAATGAAGGGAGTGGAAGTGATGTGACTTATTTTATTTGGTTTCCACTTCATAAAAGAGTTGAACATAAAGCAAGTTGTCACTTGAATGAAGGTAGTTTGATGCTTGTGTTTGCAATGATACATTTGCTCATGTTGCTATGGTTTGATAGAGGCAAGCATGAATTGAGGGAGATTAGTTCTTTCATCAGAATTGTGTTTGACAGAGGTAAAGCTGATTCCCATTTTTTATTTGGTGACTTGGGGTCCTCGAGTGAAGTATAAAAAAAAAGGATGAATAAAGGAGCAGTTTGAGCACCTGATGTACTCAACTTTTGGTCTACTCTCCAGAGATTTGGAATATTGCTATGCCCATAGGGGGCATACATCAATGTCGGAGCCACTGATGGAACTCTCAAATTTTTCAAATTTGAGATGCCTATTTCAAAAAAATTCTTCTGCACTTTCAGAAGTGCATCTAATAAATCAATCTGAGTAACCCACTTTGGAGGCTTATAATTTAAAGCCTGTTGATCTTCATGCAAAACCCATTTGTGGAAATATTCAATTGACATATGAGAATATGCATGTCATTTTTTAGCTTCCCATGATAAGTTTTGATAGAGTTTTGAAAAGTGAAGCTGGAGGATTTTGACACTGTTTTGTTGTTTGCAGATTGTCAGTTTTGCAAAATAGTTTCCTATTTGAGTTTGGATTTCACAACCAGTTGAATTTCATGTCAGAAAAATTGTTGTTATGTATTCTACATATCAAAATGATTTCACATGTTAGTTTTCAAAGTCTTATGATCTGATTTTCTATTTTTAACAGATCAAAACTGAATGCAATTTCTTTAGTTTTGCATCTACATTCCTTATAGCATTTCATAAAGGTCAACTTTGAGCATTAATATCTTTTAACCGGTGATGATTCAAGACAGTTCATTTTTCCAACGTGCTCAGGATACATTAAAGAACTTGTATGTCTGATAGCAGCTTGCTAGGGGTTGATTCATTATTTTTACAAATTGGTAGTTGAATGAGTTTTAATTGGTTCAGAACAGCTGTTGTTTCAAAAAATCCTGACTAGGCAACTTTGCCGATCAATATCCGGTTCCTCGGGTTTCCTTTTTCTGAACCATTTGTTGCACTATATTCTTGGGTCAAATGTCTACATTTTTGCAAGTTCTCATTACTTCACATGGTCGTTTGATTGGTTTCCCAGATTGATTCCAGAGCCCACTAGGTCAGTTTTGCACATTTTCCAAAAGTGTCAGAAAATAGATTTTGATGAAGACCCGGTTCGTTTTTCAACTTCAGAAGTATTCAAAAGGTAGTGTCAGATCATTTGAGTGTAAAAATTGTTTGAAAATGTTTTTTTTTTTTAGTCGGACGCACTTGGGGCCCGACATGCTTTGCATGATCATGAACTTGCAAGTATTGCATTGTAGTAACTACTTCAAGTAAAATTGCTCCGAATTGGTCAAAATTTTGAGTGGTATGCCACTATAAAATCCATAGTTTAAATTTGGAACAAGATCAAACTAGCTTTTGAGTTGATCACAGATGCACTTAAAATGGGTACAAACTCATTATATGCTTTATGAGAAACGACATCATTAAATTGAAAACAATGGATATTATGGGTGGTGATATCCATGATGGGAGTGACTATAAAGTTTTGGCATTTGAATATATTCTGATTTGGCTAAGTTTTCTTTAGAAGATGTAAGCATTGATATATGGAAAGTGTGGAGGCTCCTCTTGGTGAAGTAAAATTCAGAGTAATGAGAGCACAAGAGAATCATTGGTTAAAACCACCTCTCAAATAAAGGATGTTACATCGAACTAACAAATGAATGGAACTCAAGGTTTGGGTAGTGCTCATGATAGGTATATGAAACCATCAAAAAAGCTCATTATTCACAAGGAATGGAATTCCAGAGCCATGAACTAAAGATAAAAGGGTTGAGTCAAAGGATTAGAGTGTAATACACAACAAATAAGGAATCCCAAGGAATGTAACCATTATAGCAAATAGGATGAAAGAGGGATTTGATTCAATGAGTGGTGAGCATCTATTAAAATGCCTCAGAATATTTTAAACAAACTCAACCATTACAAATGAAAAAAATACCACACCATGAAGTTTGTAGCCCGTACACAAAATGGATTTGTTCTGCTAAAAAGACTTTAGGAATTAGCAAACAAATGAAGTGAAGACCAGTCGTGCAACAGAGGGGAGATTAAGCTACAAATATCCATCAAAGCTAAAGGAAACCCGCACACTATGAAGGGGACTATTTTGATGTAAATACAGTCGATGGATAAAGGTAGCCATATACCAGCAAATGTGATCAGAAGAGACGCGGCCAGTAGCCTAGTAAAGACATCCATCAAAATGCAAAAAAATAGATGGTGTGAGTAGCAAGGAGATAGAGAGATGCACGGTTTGGGAAAGACACCACCGTAGCCAGCCAAAGATGATGCCCACGCTAAGTGAGGAGGTCACCATGGACAGGGGCGTACACATTAGAGAAAGAGTGTGAACATCTATCAGAGTTGGCAGGGGTGCAATCTAGAATAGGAAATGGGTGTCCATCAAGGTGAGGGGAGGCATGCCTCTGGAAAGTGTTTGATGCTGAGATAAACCCATGCCAAATGAGGAGGGATCCATCAAAACACAAGGCATGCACATTGCAGCAACGTAGGTGTGGTTTGAGAAGGTTGGATGGAGATCCATCAAAACATCAGGGCCCACATAGTAAGAGGTAGGGATTCACATCTACAAGTGGTGCCAACAAACTCAACCAAGGGAAGAAGCTACCATTGAAATGGAGGAACCAAGGGAGTATGCCTCCATTGTTAAGCAGGAGTTGGCAGAAGAAGTGCGAAATGGAGGACTAGGGAAAACCTCGCAAGCCTTATGGGAGTTTTGATGATGTTTCCAAAAGGCTGCAATGTGTGCGAGAGTGGGTGTGGGCCCAATGAGTTTTGAAGGAACGGGAGAAGCTATTTAGTTGCCCAATGGTGTTTTTTTAAAGGCATGCATATATTAAAATGTGCCCGATAAAGTAATGAAAAATCTGCATTGTAAAAGTTTTTCTAAGGTGACTGAGGCATGGGTAATTCCTTTTACCCAAAAAGTGATTTTCCACTTTAATTGGGCACGAGTAAATCTTTTATTTGTCCAAGTGAAGTATTATTTTGTTGAAGGTGTAATAAACAGGGAAATGTTTGATGCAATAAGTAAAATGTTTACTGTGCAAAGGTATTTTAGTCATGGGAGGTGAATAAGGTAAAACATAGTGCAACAAGTAAATTGAATTTGTTCACTTTATAAATTGATAATATTTTATTTGCTGGGAAATATAAAGTGCTCCCATTCCCACATGATTTTTGTCCAGGTGAAGATAGTGGGTTGGGTTAGATTTTTAATCCCAAGTATAGTTCAGATATATGCATGTGAGAGTGAACAAAGACAATGTAAAAGAATATAAGTAAAGTGAATTTTATATTCATTTTATATTTGGGAGTTTTTCAATGTGAAACATTCTCTTTGTTAGGGTATTTTAAATAAAATCAAAGGAGCAAAAATATTAAAGAGGAAAACAAAACTATAGCATTATAAAGTGGGGAAATATTTTAATGCAAAGTGAAATTCTATTGGCTGAGAAGTCAAAATAATGTGCAACAATTAAGAGAGTGCTGAAACAGAATTTTCATGGGAAGAGGTATTTTCCAATAGTTGGATGAATGATGGAGATTCTCCACATGGGCAGATTTTTAGTTGCAAGGCAATGATAAGCAAAGGCAGTTTTGAGGGAATAAGTTTGTTACTGCAATGGAAGGGAGATGAGATATTCTTTTTAGTTTTTTGATCAATGGTAAATGAAGCTTCTAGATGTCATTTCCAGATCAAGTTTAGGGCTTCTCCTTCTTTCTTCTCTTCTTCTATATCTTCTCTTATTATCTCATGAAAAGAGGTTCTGAGTTTATGTATTGGTCTAGGTAGATAGAGAATTGTAAATTCTGAGTTATTTCTTGAGTCTGTAAGCTGTAATTTTCTGATTTCATGAGTAAATACAACCATTTTATGCAAATAAAATCATGAAGGTGTTTTCACATTCATGAATATCTTCAGATTGTCTCCATATTTTTACACATTTAGTCATATAAATTCAATAATACAAAGTGTCTTTGAGTTTATCATCTCAAATTTCATGAGATTGTTTTGTATGTTCATTGTTTTGTTTCAAACAAATAGTTAAAATGCTTTGAGCATGTGATTGTGATTTCAAGTGTGTAGATGGGATTTCATAAGAAGAATTTGATTGATAATAAGAGAGGGATTATTGGTGCAAGACACTAATAGTTGATGCAAAACATTAGCAATTTAAATCCACCGGTTTAAGTCTATTTTCTGGGGAATTCATTTATGTGTTTGACTCCATAGCCCAGAATTGGCACTGATCTATTATTCAGTTTTGTGCATCTCAGAACCATTTTATAAATGCAAAATCATTCTTAAATCCCTATTGTTTGGTTGAGGTTTAATTTTGTGTTATGCCTCTCAATTGCTGAGGGAGTATTGATCTACTGAGATTTTAGCCAAGTTTGAAGTTGTTAGTCTTCTTTGTGGTTTAATTGAATTGGGAATTATCTGCTATAAAAAGCTATTTCATTATATAGTTGGATTTAAGTTTTGGGCATTATATATGTTTACCCACCTTGGTCTTGCAGAGCCAGAAGTGTAGGAGATGTTAGTATTTGACTGAATCTTGTCAGTTGGCCACTAGCCTTTGTGGTTCTAGAATATCGAGGTTGGCGATCTCTTAGAGAGTTTCTAATCCTAGCTGGAAAAATGAAACACCAACATGCATCATTTCAATTTCAAGTCTAAATTTGTCTATGCTACTGCATTGAGTGGTTGTTTTCCTTGCAAGGCTTTGGGTCCGAGTGTAAAATATGCAAATCAATTTCTTTTAGTTCACCATTGCACAGGAGTGCAAGGATGAATGCGAGAAAATATCAGTGGGAGGCGAGGCCAAGCTAATAGAGTGCCATTCCTGGTGCTCTTGGAGCTAGTGAAGAAGGTGTTGGGTCCCTCCTGAATCTTGTTAGGAGCAATCCTCGGCTCAAAGGTCAGGTTGCATGGGCAGAGGTAATGGGTTGTGGAGAAGATAGTAATTCTATTGAGTGTGGTGTAAAATCAATGGTCGAGCCAAAGTTTGGGTAGTATGAGTCACCCATTGAGATTATTGGTGTCTCTCATAGTGAAAGTTTTGACACTGACTCAGATTATCATATCTACCTCACAACCTTAACTAAATTGGTTGATGTGAATGAGGAGTTCCTCGTGGTGTCCCCTATTGATGTGGTGGCACCATGTGTTGTTGTTTTTGGTGCTAGTACTGATAAGGATAGGATGGTGCTCCCGCTTCTCACTAAAGAGAGTTTACAGAGTGGTTGCCTATATCGTGGCTATGATATTGCTCTTGGTTCTAGTTAGTCATGTGGTTTTCTGGGTCTTGCCTTTTTGTTTTGGTTTTGGTGTTGTCTCTCTTTTTGGTCTGACGTGGATGAATACGATAAAACATTGGTTGTGTTTTTATTCAACGACTAGTTACAAAGGTCTTAACCATTTTTTATTCCCTTCTTAGTGAATGATTATATCCATTAGTATGGGAATTATGAAATGAAATGAAATTCTACTAAATGTAATGGAATGAGCCCGATGCTTTTTGCTCTCTTTTTCTATAAATGATATTTCAAGGCTCATTTTAGAGGCCAGATATTTAAATCTTGAAGTCTAGGTGGTGTACATTGAATGCATATAGTGTAGAATTTAGGATGGCTTAGCTAGTAAATTGTTTTGGGTAGGGTATGTACATGAAATAGTCATAAAATATTTTATGTAATTACTGACATCGAAAGAAATCTAAAAAAATTAAGGAAATTTCTCTCCTATGTGTGTTATAATAGATCATGAATGAAATTATCAAGGATTATTTCATTTATCTCCAATGGTATATTTGAATGTATGATTCAATTTCTTTCTTTAACTTAATGAGTTAATCAAATGCTTGAAAACGGATTTTAGGTCTGTAATAATCTGCTAAGGATCTAATAAGGAGTGTTGTTTTGAATATTGGAAGTCTTATGATGTAAGGCATTGTGAGAATTGTTCACTAATATCAGGGTTAAATTTTATGTGACTCCTACCCAATTTAATGAGGCACTGGTTAATTCATTTAGGGTTTGTTAAATAATTCAAAATCAGCAACTCCTTGCATGTGGATTCAAGGTTAGAACATTATAAAGAAAAAAATCAACCCATTCTGAGATGCAAATCTCATATAATACATACATTCCTAGCATTAGGTGGTTATTTTCTCAATGGTCTACCAAGCCTTTGGTGAATGGTATCTTTTTCATTTGGTAGGAATTTTATCTATGTGTGAAGTGTTCTTGAAGTAGGAAATATCACATGAACACAAATAGGAACACCCTCCTTGGTCTCATAGAGCCTAAAGAGTAGGGGTAAGGACTTAAGAAGCTTCACCTATTAGTTGGCCACTAATTTTTGACATTTCTTGAGTATAGAGATTGGCTACCTCTTAGAGAGTGTTGGAGCTTAGTTGGGAACAAATTAACAAACCAATAAAATGGTGACTCTGCTAGGAAGAACTTCTAAGAAATTTAAATAAAAAGGAATCCCAGGCATAGATGGTAGTATCACAAAGTCAAGTATTTAGTGAATTTGAACATTTGGTTTGAACGGGTGTTGAAAATTTTTGGACCTGGAAAAGGTTTTGTTGTAGCAGAACCTCAAAGAATTCGAGTGTGACTCTGCTATTGGAGAAGACCCAGAACAAGATTTACTCTTAAAGGAACTTCATGTCTATTGAAGTTTAGTCCTCTGTGAAAGAAGTGGTGACTCTATCAAAAGAACCATTTGAATTGTGAAAAGGACTTCTAGATTTGCAAAAATTTTAATATGGAAGAAAGGTTGCTAGTTTCTATTAGGTTTCCAAGTATTCTCATAAATATGAAGAAAGTATTATTCTATTTGAAAGAGGTTTATAAGAAATTTTTAAGGCTTTAGCTAATAAATGGTTCCCTATTAGATGAAATTTCATTAAGACAAGGAATGATAGCAGTTATGTCATACTTCTAATGTATTAATGTATGTAATGATTTGAGAAGTATGTGTCCTTTTGAATTATGCCTCCAAGAAAGCTTTAAGGTATAATTTTTTATTTTGTATTCTAGGATCATGGTTGAATTTGTAAATGATGTAATCAATAACCATGTGTGAATATTGATAATTATTGAATATGGATACAAGAGGTTTTATGTGTGAAACATCAAGTAAAGTTATGTTGGGAAAACATGTTTTTCCAAGTCCTTAGAGGGATTTTTTTATTGAAAGGTATATGCCATTGGTTTTCAATGGTGTTAAGGGTTTCCCAAACCTAATCCCTAAGAATTTTAGGAAGTATTTGCTCAAATTCATAGAAAAAAGCTCAAAATCAGCCTCTAATCATCTGAAAACCTTCATAGATGTGATGGGGGATTATGAAGTAAATCATGAGGACATTGTCATGAAGCTCTTTGTTCAGTCCTTGAAGGATGATGCCAAGGATTGGTTCTCATATTTACCAACATGTTTTATTGCTTCATGGAACCATTTTATGATGGCCTTTGTTGAACAATTTGGTGAAAGGGTAAACCCAAGTGTGGTGAGGAAAAACTTTATGGAAATCCACATAAGGGGAGATGAGTTGGTCCCTATTTTTAATCTTCAATTTGCAAAGCCAATCAGGGAAATTCCAGAGAAAATAAGATCAAATGATATTGAATGTTTGGTCGTGTATTTGGAAGCATTTGACAAGAGGATGAGTTTCTTGTTAGGGGATAAGGAGCCTACAACATTGCATCAGGCATGTCAAAATTCCATGGATATTGAAAACAATCTGAAATACTCAATGATGAAGGGGTATTTGGCTACTAGTGTTCCTAACATACCATATACAAATAGAATTCAAGGATCAAATATTGGGAATGATTGTTAGGATAACAATGATCATGCTACTATGGTGTTTCCATCTTCATAGTATAAAGATCATAGTGAGTCCCAAGCTAAAGATCAACAAGATTTGAGTAATGATGATCAAAGGTCTTTTATGCAAGAATTGTATGAAATGAAGAGACAAGAAGGAGAATCACCATATAAGTTGTTTTTGAGATTTTTGGATGCTTTGATAGAAGTCCCCAGAGATTTCAGACCAGAGGATTCCATGTGTATCGACTTGTATTGTGAGATTTATGAACATGGGTTGAGCACTTTTCCAAAGGAATTGAAGCCCTGTGGATTTGACCAAGTCCCTAATTGGATAAAGGTTGTAGGATCAGCCAGGTGTGGTTATGAACAAAATGTGGTGTATCAAAATGAAGACAACAACTATCCTCTTGAGGAAAATCAAACAATAATGCAAATGAGTGAAAAGGGTATCTTAGATGATGAACATTATAATCAGCTCATAATTGCCACATGTGCAAATCCTTGTAGAAATGAGGAAGATGAAGATACATGGGATGATAATCAAATAACTATGAAAGAATTATTTTCTTGTGATGGTTCAAATGATAATGAAAGGAAAAATGATATTCCATGTGGTAATACTGTCACTTTATTACAAACCAATGATTTTGGTCTTGAAAATGCAATTTCAAGTTTTCACTCTGAAAATTTTGAACATGGTTTGTATATTGATATTTCTTCTGGTGATAAAAATCATATTGAGGATGATTGTGATTACTTCTCTAAGGATGATATGGAAACATGTTCCTCACTTGAAGAGTGCAATAATAAAGAAGCTAATGATTTTATTTGTCCACAAATGAAGAAACAAATTACATATGGTGAATGCTTGGAATATACTCTAAGTTTGCTATCAATGGGGCATGTTCATTGTGTGAGTGAGGCAGAGTTTGAAGACAATTATGCATATGATCAATATATTGATTCAAAATATAATGTTGAATATGATGAAGATGATGATGAGTGTGTTTATGCCCCTGCTCTTCATGAGTGTCTATATGAAGCAAATATGGAAACATTTGTAATGCATGAAGATGATGATGTTGTGTATGATGATGAAAAAGGGGTTTGTTTTGGTTTGGTTAGGTAGTACATTGTGGAAAATGTATGGATCTTGAGTCAACATTATTACCCATTGATGAGACTGAAGAGCTTGTTGATTCACATAATAATAAAGTTGTAGATTGTATTGATATTGCAGAAGTTTTTGATCCATGTGTAGACCAGCCAAGGAATGAATATAATGAAACCTCTCATGCTGAGAAGGAAAAGTTTAGTTTTATTGCTGGTGAAAACTTTTCAGCTTGCACTGAAATTTTCACTTTTGGATTAACACATATATCAGTTGATATGTCGCATGAGGTTTCCAGTACATATGGGTGGTTTTTTGCTGTCACTATTGATGTTGAATTTCTCAAGACCATTGTTGAGGTTGTTTTCATTGAAATGGATGATGATGAGAAGAGTGCATCTAAATATGTTCTTGAACCTTAGATGAGTGCATTTACTCATTCCCTAGATATAAATGTTGCATATGATCCTTGTTTCTATGATGCCAAGATGTGTTCTAATATACTCGGATGCAATTGTAAAAACATATGCCCATGTTGCAGTGATCCATATAAGGATGCTCCAAAATATGCATCTTTTGTATGTGATATATTCAAACTTGATGTCCATGATTCACCACAAGTTGTTAATGAGAACTTTCAGTTTGATGTGCAAACTGATTTCAATGTTAAAACCTATGATGTCAAAGATCAAATGGATTGTGAAATATTCTATCCCTCAGTTCAAGTCAATGAGAAACTTTCTAATGTAAAATTTCACAATGATTATGAATTTCAATTAGTATCTAATTGCAAAGTGCAGTTTTACAAAAATTGTGGTGACATTGGAAAACTCAATGATATGGTGGGACATGTCAGTGACCAAGCTATTTTATGGGCACTTAATGGCAATATTTATAGATTTGGCTCACTTCAGACAATAGAGAACTTTGTTTTTGTCAAAGGTAGATATTGGTTTTTCTTTGTTGGGGGCCTGGGGCCACCACATGAAGTTTGAAAATGGTTTCTAATGCAACATAATGGAGCAATTTTCAGGGTAACTATCTGATTCAGTGTTTTTCTACTCCCTAGAGATCTATTTTCTTGCTATGCCCACAAGGGGAATACATCCCTAGTCAGAGCCACTAATAGAGCTTTTGAAAATGCCATAAATCTTGGTTGGTTCTATGTCTTGTCTGGATATTACCCTTTGTGTTTTAGGGGTTGTATGTTAGGGTTTAGGGTTTTTAGTCACCCTTTTTTTTAATGTTCTCACCAAATAAAACCTTGCATTGTATTTTTGTGTTCACCTATTGCTCTAGGTTGTTGGTTGCTTAAGTCATCAATGGAGCCTTTTGTGTCACGCACTTACCAACCCCTTTACCTAACTCGTCAGTTTTTCTCCATGTCAGGAATTAATATAAATTTTGCCTAATGTCAAGTTGATAATTGTTTAAATTTTAGACTTATGTCTAAAATTTATGCCTAAACACTAACTCATTTGATTACAAAACCCAAAAAAATTTTGTGATGAAAGTTGTATAATCAGATGTATCATCAAGTACTTGTGATATTTTCCCCGACATTCGTAGGAATTTCGACGAACCTTATTTTTCGTCGACATTTCAATGAAGATGTTTCGACAAAATTTTGACAGACTTGGAAAGTTAAATTGTGGCCGACATAAATAAAACTAATATCAACTATTTATTGTGATAGTGTTTTGCTCGATGATTTTCTTGAGAAAAATCAGAAAAAAATCAAGAAGATATCGCCAGGTTTAGGGTAGTCATTGTCTTTTTCCAGAATTCATTTGTGAAGTCAGATTTGTACTTCCAAGTTTGAAAATCATATTTTAAAGCAACATCTCATCAGATTTCATTTTTAGACATGTGCATTTTCAGAATTTCATTTTCAGATTTTAGATCTAACTTCACAAATTCTTTATAAGGGAATTGTTTATAACTAATGGAAAATTCTTGATAGATTTGGACAAAGATTATATTTGCAAGGTTTCAATTTTAACCCTAATGATCAATTTTCAATAGATTTGGGAGCCATAACTAGATAATATCAAAGGCATAGGGATAGCTACAGAGTGAAATGGTTGTCAAGATTCAGGCCTAGAGGGTTGAACAAATAATTGGGAATGTTTGATAGTGGATAGTTAGAGCCATTTAGCTATGATATTTTTGAAGACTACTTCATAAAGATGTATTTTTCCCTTTGCCAAGTTTCAGAAATATATTTTAGAGCTTAGATGCCAGTGTCTTATAAAAGCAGTTATGGTATATTTGTTACTTGAAGTTCTTGAATTCATCTTGACTCTATACAAATTTTTCTATTTTTTATTTGAACAAGAAAGAAAGAAAGCAACCAATTTCTAAATATTGTGAGATATTTAGAGCAACAAACTAAAAAATGAAAAAATGAAGGTCAAGGCCCCTCTATTTTTCTCAGTTCACTTAAACTTTTTAGATGTTGCCAAACATCTAGTAAGCTATAACTATCAAGCAGATTATATGATTTCTATTTTTTTTGTACTTTGGAATAGTTTACAAGATGAAATTCTCTCCTCATGTAGAAGTATAAGCTGCCAAATTCCTTCAAGAAATGATACAGGAATCAAAAGATGAACCTGGCAAATTGGAAACCAAACTTTTGGTGGTAAGAAGAGTTGATTTTGACATGAATGGCATGTTGTAACAACTTTATTAAGTAATACAATTTATTTAGTTATTTGACAATTTGGTGATTTGTGTGTAGATATGCCACCATATGAATTTGAGTGGAAAAGAGCACTCATTACCTTATCAAGTAATATCCAGGTAAGATGTTATAAAAAATAACTTGTGCTTTTACTGAAGCTGGTCAACCTACTCATGCTTTTCCATGCTTTATTTTTTCCTTTTGGATTGAGCTACTTATGATAAAAAAATCAACTTTCTTTGCAACCTATGTATTACCCTCTCAAGTTTTTAATTGGTTAAAAGCAATCTCTTATAAAGGATATAAAATTCATTAATACTTTAGATTGTCCTTTATGTTAAGGGATGCATCTAACTATTGTTTATATAATTCAAATTTATTTGAGAGTAAGAATATTTAATCTTTATGTGGTAGATTCAGACACTAAAACAAAGTATTTGACTTTATTAGGAAAAATGAAGTAAAAAACATAAAAGTGCATCATAGGATTTCTTTTCATGGTTTTCATTGTAAAGTATGCAACTTATTTCAATATTTTCTCATGGAAATCATATTACCTTATTCTATAGACTATATAAACTCCTTTAGTGTAAATTTTTTCCTCTACTTCCTATTATGCAAGATCATTCAAAACCTCTGCTACTTTTTGACAATGACATATGACTGTCATATCTCTGTAAGTCTTTAATAGACATAATGGGAGATCCTTTAGAAACATCATCATCTCTATTGAAATTTATCCCATATCCTTTGTGATACCTGCCCTTTAGCAACTTGAGTATCCTTTGTCTTTTAGCTTATGCATGATTTTATTCATTTGATTTCAATGGCCTTGCATAACACTTGAATAAATTAATTGTGGTAGCTCCTTGAGATATTGTCCATGCACTCCTTAATACACTTGTAGGTTGTCCTCTTTTGAAACTTTGTGAGATGGAAATATCTATTAGTTTACAATACTGCTATGAAGAAAATGAACCCTTGACAAGATTTATGATGTTTTAAAATCCCTCTTGACTTCTTAGTTACTTTTCTTTATGTATCTTTTAAAGTTTTTCATACTACCCTATCACTTTTATTATTCATTTCAATGCCCCCTTCATGGTTATGTCATGGACTAATCATTTGTTTTTTTGAATAGTCATGATTGTGATCTCCTTTTGGGAATCTATAGGAAAGTGTGATGCCTTACTTTGAAGTCCATTTCCTTAAATAGTTTATATTTTCTCGTTGCTCCTTACCTCTATAGTATCCCTATATTGCATATACATAATAATAACAATTATGGTGATAACTAGTGGACATGGGTATAACATCAACCATCATACAAATGTAGTTTATATCTACATATATAGTACCCCGAGATACTAATATTGTAGCACTAGTCAAAGAATCATCATAAAAATATATTTGTTGATCAAATACAATGAAAAAAAAAATATTAAAATATAAAACATTGATCTTTTCTATCTACTCCACTATAAATAATAAATTCTGCAGAAATTTCCTTCCAATTTGAGTGTTGGAAGTTATCACAATAATCAGAAATATAATAATTATCTATTAATATATAAATATTATAAATAAATAAGTGTGTATTTCAATATTTTTAAGCAAGAAATTTGGGAACAGTATATTCCTTCTCTTTATAATCTACAAACATAATAAAATCTGCAAATATAATAAAATCTTCTGAGAAATACCTTCAATCTGCAATATTAAATCTGCACATTTATTTGAAAATAAATCAACCTACAATCACTAGCAACTAAACAATTAAAATAAAGATTTAAAAGATCATTCCATGAATATATACATATCAACTTATAAGTCTCTTAACCTACAAGAAAACTTTGGATTTGTAATTATTTTCCATGAAAGAGAAGCAACAAATATTTAAAGAGAATGGAGTTAGTTGTGAGTTGGTTGTTGCAATTAATAGATAGAAAATATCATTGTTTTATATTTTACTATATTTTATTTTGCAAATAGCATTGGATAGTAAACTGGCCAATACACTGTCAAACATAATGATTGGACCCTATGAATATATAGGTTATCAATCTTTAATCAATTCGCATGAGAAATCATACTAACCAATAGTATCAATGAAACTTTGATACTATATAACAATGACTAGTCTCAGTTTGATGACATTTCAAGACCAATGCATGAATATCATTTGGGCCTCACAGAATTGGACATTGTTTTCATTCAACCATGAATAATGTTCTTACAGGAAGCACAATACTAGTATGATTGAATGTATCAGAGGAAATAGGAGTTAGAGAAGATAAAAAGAGAACAAAATTATTGTAGTGTAACCTTATTATTATATAAATAAATAGAAAAATAGTAAGAGTAGGAACCCCAAATATCATGTTCATTGTCTATGTGAATATGTGTGGAATAGGGTGAACCCTTATCTATTTCAATTGTTCATAAGGTTATGGTTTATTCTTATTCTCCTTTGCATAGTATAAGCTCTAACCAATTTTAAATATTTAGCTTAAAAGTCAAGATAGTATTCCATACTGATTCTATGTCAATATGAGGGAGGAAGTTGTATATGGATCTTGGAATAAACATTGTGACCAAACAAATGAATTACATGGATGGAAGAAAATTCAATGCAAATGGCAATAGATTTGATATATAAAACCAAAGGATGGCCCTATGAAATTTTGAAGCACTATTACAATGGTGAAGTCAATTTAGATAGAGACTTGCTTCATAACTAGATGGAAGTGTACGAGACATTTGAAGTTTCTTGTGAGAACAAAATTTAGCTTAACCTACAAAACTAGGCAAATGAAGTGTTGTCCTTACAAAAAAAATTTTTTGAGAGTGTGGAAGTGAAGGTCTATACAAGATTGTTTGTATGTATTGTATTCAACATAAATATGTTAGGATTGGTCTCAACAATCATTTTAGCCTTTCATAATGATTTCATCCTTGTTCAACCATACACTAATTTTTTTCAAATGGATGTAATCATTAAGGAAGACCCTTTCATT
>CM021103.1:440840358-440857218 GCA_007115665.2 Sequoiadendron giganteum | reverse complement strand
TGTCATATCAGTATATATCAAATAGATCAACTAACAAAAAAGGTGCCTCACAAGGTTCTTCGTTGTATTCCCATTATTCCGCATATGCAATGATTATTTAGGTGCGAAAGCTTAGTGCAATTTATGGATTACCATGCATGAAATAGAAGTGGAGATGAAATTCTTGGAATGCCTATGGATGGTTTTGCATTAGGGACATGGAGGGAAAATGGCCACACTTTAAAGAAGAAACTCGTAATCTCAGGCTTTCATTGGTAGCAGACGATGTCAATCCATTTGGAGAGTTGAGATCTATTTACTCAGTGTGGCATGTTTTTGTTATCAACAATAATATTCCTCCATGGATGTCAATAAAGAGGTAGCACATAATGTTGGAAATGATTGTTCCAGGTATTTGTTTACATCAATTTTCTTTAAGGTAGTAACATTTCATTTATCTTATTTGTTGCATAATGACTTATATTTTTTTATTTAATAATCATGTACATTAATTTATATATATTGTAGTAAAATGGTTATAATAATTATGTAATGTTTGTGTTCATTCAACTAGGTAAGTACCAATTTAAAGATATGAATGTATATATCAAGCCTCTTATTGATGAGTTACTAAAGTTATGGAATGGAGTCACTATGTATGACATATCTAGACCAATAAGACGAAGACAATTTTAATTCCATGCAATGCTTGTATGGACAATTCATGATGCCCCAGGGCTAACACATTTTTGTGGTATGTTATAACATTCGACTGTAATTTAATGGTATTTAATTTTATGAAGTAGATATCATGCATGTTTTTTAAATAATCTATTCATTATATATAATTATATATAATTATAAAATTTGACATATTTAATCCAATTATATATGATCTTGCAAGTCTTCAAACAAAGGGAAAATTTGCATGTCCAATTTGTGGTCCAAAGATGAAATCTCATCATTCAACAAGTTTAGGGAAGCAGGTGTTTGATGAGTATAGGAACTTCCTCCATAGAAATCATAAGTATCAAACTACTGAAAAACATCTTTTCAATGGGAAAGAAGAGACTACATCAAAACCATGAAGAATGACACATTTCCTATAGAAGTTGGAATATAATAGAATTAATTGTCAAGGTTATACATTAGATCAAAATGTTTATCTATCATATATGATATGTTTAGAATCTATATTTTTATATTGTGTTGTGTTTACTCATGTTGTAATTGACAATGATTGTCATTGTTAATTTGTTTAACTTATATGCTTCATGAAGTTCATCAAGGCATTAATGGTCGACTTCCACAGGGACTGAAAAGTTATGCCACACAATTTAGTAGGTTGCCCTACTATGAGCAGCTCCAAATTGTGTATTTGTTTGATACAATGCATATTGGAAAGAATATAATAGAAATGTTATGGAAAATATTAGATGGAAGGCATGAAAAAGAAAAAATTGTCAAAATTTGTAGTGACATTCAGGAAGCCAATCATGTAATGAAAAATTTCATTCAATTAAATAGCGATAGAGTCCAAATTAATATAAGTGCTCTTCCTTGGTTATTAATGAATCATAAAATAAATTATATAAAAGAAGTCATACGAAAAATTCGATTTCCCATAGGATTTGCTGCGAACATAAAAAATATCATAACAGAGGAAGGTGAATTTGGGTCAGGGATGAAAATGCATGATTGGCATACCTTCATTAAGGTAATTATTCTGGTATATTATATATTTGTATACTACATTTACTTTCCAGTGTATTATGTTTACTACTTTTGGAAAAATAATGAAAAGATCATTTAATAATTGTTGCAGTGCATTCTACCTCTATCTCTCCTAGACAAATTCAACAATAATGTCAAACAAGTTATATATGATCTTCTAAAATACATGAGGTAAGTAGCGATATTTGTTCAATTCATTGTATAGATCTTATAATTTCCAATTTTTTTACTTGTTATGTAATATATTATATATTTTTGTTAAATATCATTAATATATTTGTGCCTTGAATCACTTGTAGATGGCTGTCATCTAAAGGAATCCATAAAGAAGATATAAATTTTTGGAAGAGAAAAATTCCTCATCTAATGTGTGAAATACAAAAGTGTCTACCTTCGACATTTTTCAATGCACAAGAACACTACCTCATACACCAAGTTGAGAAGATTGAATTGTGTGGACCTGTACACACAAGGTCAATGTGGATGGTTGAGGAGCACTTGAAATTTTTGAAGGCTTTGGTTAGACAAAGAGCACATCTTGAGGGTTCTATGGTGGAGGGATATATGGTATACCAGACCTTGGTGTACATAACTGAATATCTTCCTAAGTTTCTAGCAAAGATCCATGTAGAGTGCATTTGGGATCCCAACTCCATTAACAAATTTGAAGGGGAGTATCTAATGGGGAAAGTGAGAGGTAATTATAAGATGGTGATGGAGATTAATTAGAATACATTTTACATTTATCTTTTATGTATATTGTACTTATTTAATTATTAATCTTTAATATACATCAATTATAAATTAAGGTTGTATACCGTGGTAATTAACTAATTATATGTTGTTTGTGAATTTCAATTTTTTTTGATACAGTTGGTCGAGAGTGGGATGCACTACATTTGCATGTCACAAACAATATTTATTGGATGACGGTATGGATTGAACAATGTCAAAAATCTAGTCACACATTAACATGGGAAGGTGTGGCATCATTGGTTGAAGAAGCTCATTGTAATGGAGATTCCAATGTTACACCAAGGTAAATTGATTTAGCATATGGTTTAAGAGATAAAAGGGTATGCATAAATATATTAATCACACATATTATGTAATTATTTTCAATTATATTGATGTATATATATGTTGAGATTTTTTTCTTTGCATACATTCAGCCAAGAATAAATATGTTTATCAAATGACTATATTGCAATAATTTCTACATGTTTGACATATTGTAGGTGAAACACCACAAGGCTATGTGATGCAATGGTCATAAATTTTGAATGAAGATGTTGGATGACACAAAGAAAACTTGTGATTCTAGGATAACTGCAGTCTTTCAGGTGACTAATGTTTCATCTAGAAGCGACATACATCCAAAAGTCTCAAAAAATTGATACTATGGGATTTTGGATGATATACTTGAGTGTGACTTTAAGTCCTTCAAATTATTTTTGTTCGTCATCCTATGGTGCAGGCTATGATTGAATGAAAATGATCCCAAGAGAACTCTTATTGAACATGATAATGGATTTACCATGGTTAATACAAGGTTGATTGAGTGAGATGGAGATGAGCCCTATGTTCTTCCAAGGCAATGTGAGTAGCTATTTTACTCAGAGGTTCTAGGTAAACTGGGTTGGTCATTTGTTGTTAGACATGATCCAAGAGGAAGGTCAATAAAGTATAATTTGGTGGAAGAAGAAGATACTGAAGAACTAGAAGATGATGTAGATGATGATTAGGATCAACAAGTAGTTGATGATGTGCCTGATGAAGATTTCGAAGAGGAGGAACTAGATCATGATGATGTAGGATTTAATGTTCATGAAGATGATATCCATGTTGATGATGACATTATCGAAACTGATATCAATGATGATCATGATGATATGACCAATCCTTATAATGTTGAATCTGGATCAAATGATATAGACAAAGAGTTGGATGAAGAAGATCAATGACATTGGAATTTATGAGTTATACAATTGTATTATCTATTTGATATTAATTTCTTGATAGAGTTATATTTGACTTATGTGGTTACATAATTAATTCATGATGTACTTTTTAATTTTTAATTTTAATTCATGATGTTACAACTATTGTATCTCTCCTAGAAATTTCCATATGATCATAATGAATAGTGTTTTGGGAAATTTCATGAAATATGACACATTGATTGTAGTAGTGAAATAATTGCAAAGTCATTTAGATTTTTTAGACCAATCACCCTTCACAATGTAATTTTTAGGATCATCTCCAATTTGATTACTAGGACACTTAAGGTAGGATTTTATTGGCTTATCTTGGATGAACATTGTGTCTTTGTGTAATGTGAGAAAATTTTGGATGGGGTAGTGGTGCAGGAGTACCTACACCTCATCTTCTATACTTAATCATGTGATGATAATTAGGGAGGTCAATAGGTTGGTTTAGGCATTTCAAGAATGTTTTATTGTTAATAAGGTCACTCAAGACCATTATGTTCTAGGTGAAGTTTTGAGTTATGCTTTTGAGTCTTGCACTAAAGAGTTTTGTAGCCATTTTAAGGAAAATTGGATAATTTACATGTAAAAGGGTGCAAGGTTAGTGTTATTTCAATAATAATACTATTTTCAAGCCACTAGCATGGTCTTAGAGGTGTCCTAGGAGTTTCAATACATTTGAAAGGTCACAAAAATAAAACATTTCAATAGTGATGTTACAACCTTAAAATTAGTGTGTTATGTTTCATGTGATCATAAAGGATTAAAAAGTAAGTTGTAGAGGTGGTTGAGGTGTAAAGGCCTTTGAAAGGAATAAAGTGATCATTGTAAAGGTTGTTGATGGTTGAGGATTTAAAATACAAGCTCTTGACATTCCAAAATCTATGTTTTTCTTCAAAATTTCTGCATTTTTCCTATTTTGCAGCACTATATGGTCACAAACAAGGCCAAATGATTTGAATCTTCTTCTCTTCAGGTGTTTTGAAACCTATAGGTGGTTCTACCTTTGCTAACTGAGCAAACTTAAGTGATGTGATTTTTTTATAACAATCTATTCACAATGGTAATCTTATAGTGAATAGATATAATCCTAATAAAGTGTATGTGTAATATTAGAATATGTTCAGTTAACAAATGTAAAAAATAAAATGGACAAACAAATTTTCCAATTTAACTATATGTATATATAACTTTAAGTTATTTTTATTTTAACTTAAATTACTAAAGTTACAACATACAAATTAAATGATATCTATGACTCTAGAATTTATGATTAAATATATCTCTTAGAATCCTTTTTGTCCCAATTTGAAAATAATTCTATATTATAGAATACATTTTTTAAAATTTTAAGATGAAAATAGCAAGGAAAAATCAAGCAAATATCTTTATGAAAGAAATATATTGGTGTCAAATTAAATATGATGTGTATTCCAATGTAAAAAATACAAAGAATGGAAATAATTCTTTCAACACGTAAACTATTATGTAGTAGTCAATTAAAATGATCTAAATAGTCTAATAATTTGACCATTAGCATATAAAAATTTCTATAGAGTTGTAGATCTCTTCCATTTCAAAAACATAAAACAGTATTAGGTAGATAATCAAACATCTTTCATTTGTATAGTGACTTATTTATCCTAGAGGAACTAAGTATATAGTATACAAAGAAAACCAACAAACCCAAAACTACCCCTATTTTGGAGTTTAGTTTTCTCCCCTTCCTGATCTCCCTCATATTGTCTAATTATTTTAAAAAGACCAAGGGTCATAACACAACTTTATTCATCCCACTAAATTTCTTGGTTATTGAAACTTGACAAAAGAAACAAATATAAAAACATTTGGCATTTCATGTGGAATGAAGAGATATATGGGAAGAGAAAGCAAGAGAGGTGGAGATAGAGAGTCGATGGATAGGGGGGATAGGGAGGGAGAGATGGTGAGAGATAGAGAGGGGGATATATAGAGGGGGAGGGAGAGAAAGGGATATAGAGAGGTAGAGGAGGAGAGATAGAAAAGAGGGGGAGAGAGGGAGAGATAGGTTGAAGAGGAAGAGAGAGAAGAGAAGGAGAGATAGGTTGAAGAGGAAGAGAGAGAAGAGAGGGAGAAAGATAGGTAGAAAAGGGAGAGAAAGAAGAGGGGGAGAGGGAGAGCGATATGTAGAAAGGGAGAGAGAGAAGAAGATAGGGGAGAGAGGGAGAGATAGCTAAATATATATAGAAGGAGATGGTGAGACATAGAAAGGGGGTTATATAGAGAGATAGAGTTAGGGAGATGGTGAAAGAGATAGAGAGATCATGATAAAGGTAGAGAAAGATATGGATAGAAAGAGATAGAGAGAGGAGTGAGAGGGAGATAAAAATAGAAATAGAGATAGGGATATAGAGTAGGAGAGATGGAGGGAGAGATGGAGTGAATGAGAGAGAAAGGGGGGAGAGGGAGAGATATCTCAATAGATAGAGGGGGGAAGAGGGAGTGACATAGATAGTGGGAGATATAGATAGATAGAGAGCGACTGGGAGAGATATATCAATCACCCTCCCTATATCTCTATCTTAAAGGATAATTATCATATCTTTAATCAAATGGAATGCTACCTTGAGTATAACTCCCCAAGGACACATGCTATCCTTGGATTGTTGACATGAAACAACCAATCAAAATTTAGTTTCTCATTTCCCTCTCTCTCTTTTCCTTTGTATCTCTTATATTTCTCTCTCTCATGCTCTCTCTCTCTCTCCCTATCTATCTAAGTTCATCTCTTTCTCTCATTCTCTATCTTTTTAGTTTATATTTCTCTTTGTATTAGCTAATAGGCTACATATATTTTGAGATTTGAGCTTGAAACAAATCTCATGCCTGGAAACCACTATTGTGTCTTTGGAAAACAAGTTTCAACTGCCATTTTATGGTAAACTATTTGTAGTGTAATGGTAAAATCCTCTAAAATATCAAGTAAAAGCATATATATATTATTATATAATAATAAATATAATTATATTATATATAATTTAATCTAATATTACTATTATATTAAATATATATTATATTAATTATATTTTGTATTATATAAAAATATACTTATTATTAATTATTAATTATAATAATTTTATATATATTTAATAATTTTTTTAAAGAGTATAATATATAATTATAATAAGTCAAATAATTATATTATTTTCTATGTAAAATATAGCTAAATGGCACCATAATTTTAAATTTAATTAACATACTCTAAAACCTAACAAAACCAAGTTGTAGCTCATCAAATTGGCAAAGTTAAAGGTCAACACTAGTGTCGAGGAAGAGTTTGGAGGAGTGAAAATAAGGTCAATACCAATGTCGAGGAAGAGTATGGAGGAGTGAAACTGGATTTATTTACAAAAATCTATTCACAATGGAAATCTTATAGTGAATAGATATAATACTAATAAAGTGTATGTGTAATATTAGAATATGTTTAGTTAAAAGATGTAAAAAATAAAATGGAAAAACTAAAAGATGAAATGTGTGAGACCAGTTCCTTGTTGGGTGTATGGAGTCTAATGATTGCCATTTATTTTTCTTGTTATGTAATATATTTTTTCCTTCAATCACTTGTAGATGGTTCTCATCTAAAGAAATCCATAAAGAAGATATAAATTATTAGAAGAGAAAATTTCCTCATCTAATGTGTGAAATGAAAAAGTGTCTACCTTCAACATTTTTCAATGCACAAGAACACTACCTCATACACCAAGTTGAAGAGATTGAAATGTGTGAACCCGTACACACAAGGTCAATGTGGATGGTTGAGAGGCACTTGAAATATTTTAAGGCTTTGGTTAGACAAAGAGCACATCCTGAGGGTATTATGGTGGAGGGATATATGGTATACTAGACCATGGTGTACATTACTGAATATCTTCCTAAGTTTGCAACAAAGATCCATGTAGATCGCATTTGGGATCCCAACTCCATTAACAAATTTGAAGGGGAGTACCTGATGGGCAAAGGTAGATTGAGGAAAGTGATAGGTAACTATAAGATGATCATGGAGATTAATTAGAATATATTTTACATTTGGTTTTTATGTATATTGTACTGATTTAATTATTAATCTTCAATATACATCAATTATAAATTAAGGTCGTATATCATGGTAATTAACTAATTATACGTTGTGTTAGGTCTCAAAAACGCAGGTTTGAATGACAAGAGGTTTCCAAGCTCTTCAAACATTTTTGGCTAATGTACAAGGCCAATCAATGTGATTGAACCTTCTACTTTTTAGGCTTTGCTAAACCTAGGTGGGTGTACCTACGTAAATGATGCAGAATTAACTATATGATTCCTACTTGATCAAATCAATCCACAATGGCAATAGGGAGTGGAAAGATATAATCCTAATTTGGTATAAATTGTATTGAAATATCAAGGTAAAATCTAATATGTTCAGTTAACAAATGTAGGTTTTTGGAAATCAATTCAATGAAACTAATAAAAAAAAATGGGTGAGACCAGTGCCTTGTTGGGTACGACAAAGTCAAATGAAATTCTGAGATGAGTGATGTCTATCTGGCAGAAATTCTGATTGTTTGGCATATAAATATTTGCTTATAACTTGTATAAACATGCAAAACTGTAACTATCAAGCTCTTCTTAGTGATCCAAATGATACTTCCAAATTACTGTGAATGACTAGAAGGATTTAATCTTTACTTGAAAGAATCAATTAATCGCACCACATGAATACAACAAATGTGCATCAATAAATTGAACATATGCTTGATATATCAATTCAAATAACAAAGAAATGTCAACCTTGGAGACAACTTAATACTATTCTCAATTAATTCAACAAACAACTAATACCAAAAAAGGTGCCACAAAATCAAATTTCTTTCATTGATTCCTCCAAAATTTCATACATGCATCATGGTCCTTTGAAGTGTAAGCATTCGGGAGATTATCTATTCTATCATCCTATACTCTATCTATCTTCTAATAATAACTTTGGTCCTAGTCTCTCTTATTTATACGAGAGGCAACAAGCTTCAGACCAAAATACACATCATTTGATAAAAAGTCATGAAAATAAAACATAAATATAACTAAAAGATAACAACAATAACTAATCCATTAATCTCTAAGTAAAAGCTTGTGGTCAGTCAAGACCTATTCAAATCTTTTACTGTATGATTCTTTCTCCCTATGATGCATGGAATCATTCTTCATCCGAGCCTAAGTATTTTTCCTGCCATCTACTAACTATTAGATCATTTGGCCATTTAAACTCCTGTGCAACAGTAAGGTTCGCAAGGTGGCTCTTCCATATGTTGTCCAGTAGGTTCTTGGTATCTACCACAAACTTTGTGTATTTGTTATCCAAGGTGATAATTCCATCCAGTACAACATGAAACCTATCCAAGCTGATATCTCCGTTATTCTACACATGTGTCAAGCATTGGGAGATCATCTGATCAAATTTGTTCCTCCATTCCTTAGCACATTTTATTTGACTGCCATCTTTAATGATTGAAGGGTTGAAGAGGTACTTTATTGAGTCAAATGTATTCCTATTTTCCACTTTCCTTTTCATGTCCACTAAATATTTATGCTCTTCTATCACTCTCTTTACCATCTCTTGAGTAGGCTTTATTTTTTGAGGAGCATTTGGGTCTCACTGTGTTGCTTTGTAGAGAGTGATTAAAGTATGATAAGTTGGCTTCCACCTTTTCTGGAGTTCATCAATAATAGGGGAACTAAAAATTATTTTTTCTAAAGCTTTGACCAAATTGCTAAAGCTCTCATGTATTCCACCTATTTTCTCTTTCAGTACCCCAACTCTATCCTCCAATATTTTCTTCAGGGCATCTAAGACATGATGCTTGACATCTTCCATGTTATGTTTCTTTAACTTATCAATTTCATCCTTTAATTGTTGCACCTGTGGATCTTCAACTTGTATAGGTGGACGTAAAACCACTACTTCATTTCCCCTCACTATCGTGGCCTATTGTAGTTTCTACTTTAGCTTTACATTCTTGATGAACAACTTATTTACCTCATCGTTTGATATTTTTAGTCTTTTTTCATATCCATTGACCCTTTTCTCCATATTTTCAACCACATCCTTAGTCAACATCGCCAAGTGCATGGTGATAGTTGCAGCCTCTGTAGGAGTTGTATCTTTCATTTTCTTTATCATGGTTTATCCCCTCATTTCTTGCACCACATCTAAAATCCTAGGATTCCTTGTATTCTTCTAATTGGTCCATAAAGTAAGGTTCTGAGTGATAGGATTATACCATGTTCCTGATACCCCTTCCTCTAAATCAAAATCTGCAATTAACTTTGGGTCATCTTGTGATCTAGTTTTCTCTAAAAGGAATACTTTGGATAACTCCATTACTGGTATGATCAACATATGACTGCTCAATACTAGCTCTCTTGCTTCCTAGGGAGTGACATTAATATTGTCAATATTTATCTCAGCAAATGTTTGAGCCTCAACTTCAGTCTATTTCACATTATCAACCCCTATGAGATTTATCTTTGATATCTCATCATACTGCTTCATCTTAGTTTTCATATAGAAATCCTTGAACTCATTAGTATGGATGAAGTTATTATCCTCAATAAACCTTAGAGAGGCAACCACCTTTTCATCAACTTGAATTTCTTCTGCAAATTCTTTTGATATCCTAATTTTGGGATCATGAGGCTTCTAAGTTTTTTTGCTGCTCTTCTACTCCTTTTATTTTAGTTAAGGCAAGGACTGCACCCTCCTCTTCATCATAACTATAATCAACTAATGATTCAATTTTATGTTTCTTTGTCTGGGGCTCCTAGAAGGGAGATGAAGGGGATGAGTGTGGATGTGATGGAGGTAGAAAATATGAGGTGGAAGCTTCATGTTGTTGGGGTGTAGTAGTAGGAATCAACCCCTCTATCTAAGCCATCTCATACATTTCATCATATTTCCCAAGGGTTAGCTGCATTATCTTCAAAAGATTAGGTTCTTCTACAAAGAACCCCTTGAAACCTTTGCCCTCCTTCATTTCTTGCTCTTCCCATTTCATCATTCTAGTCCATTTATTCCTTGTTTGTGTAAAATCTAAAAAATAAACCAGATTCTGAATGACATCCTCCTGGGAGTCAAATTCATGTGTAATGGCCCCTTTTGTTAGTAGAGTCCTTCTGATATTTTTTATGTGTCCCTCTAGATCACACACCCTCTCCTTTCTAGACTTAAGGGAATAATGAACCCTCATGAACCTTCGCAATTCCTCCAGCATCTCTGACCCAATAGACAAGTCTTCATACACTGTCAAATCAGGAAAAAATGTGCCTCGTCTATGATTCTTCATCAAATCATGCTCCATCAACAACATCTACCACATGAACTCTAAGAAACACAGTCTTGCCAGTACAAACTTAGGCAAGATGTGAGGTGCTTGGTTACACCCATAGAGTCTAATAAGTGTGTATTGTGGCATGAAGAACCAATCAACATAATTATGCATGAAGGCTTAGTCTGGCTTGCCCTACACTAGTCTTATTACTCTCATTAAAGAGTCAAGCAATCTTGGTGTAGGGTAACCCAAAACTCATATCACTCTCATAGAGAAATCATCCCTAAATACCACAAAATCACTCTCTTTGCACCTTCTATCCTAGATTTAACACCAATTATACATGGGAAGCTTAATCTCATTTTCATGTGTACACAAGTTCATTCTCTTGATCCGTTTAGTTTCATTCTGATATAGAATTAAATTACATAGCAGAGAGTATTTCCTAAAAGTAATGGGGACCTTGGCCTCCCTAACCTGAATAAAACCCTCATGAATCTATTGTTCAATTACAAACGCAAATTCAGACTCCACATTTGATTTGGGATGTTGAATTATCATAGCCATCATCATCAGCAATAATAACATATTTTCCTTGGCATCCACTCCCATTATTTGACACAATGCAAAGTAGGTGTTTCTAAAATACACTTGGAATTCATCAAATTGAAAGGGCTCAACCTTGGAAGTAGGGATTGAGATTTTTCTATTGTTATCACCCCTTTTCATATGTAAGGGGAGCTCATCACTATGGTAATTACTTCTTAACCTCTTGTATTCCTGCTCTTACTTTGCCAAGTTCACTTTTGTTACTACTTGTCTATTAAGATTAAAAAATTCTATGATAGCCTCCCTATTAATATCCACCAAACACTCACAGTTCAAAAGTTTGAAAGTTCTGGTTGGGGCATGGTAATTGTGATCTAGGGCTTTAATCAGCTCAATATCCACAAAGACATTGGGCACAATTAGCTTAGCTACATCGAAAGTCCATGGGTTTGATGCAAGAACCTTATAATTCCTCTTTTGGAAAAAATACCAGTAGAGATTCCAACTAGATTGGAGTATAAATGGGTCTCTACAACCTTGGGCCAAATCCTTGAAAACACTCTTCGACCCCTTGTTCACTAACCTAGGCAACAGAGCAAGTAATGGTGACTATAAAGAGGGTTTATTTTCCTCGGCTTCAGCTTTCCTAACTCCTACCTCTGTTCTCTTAGGTATCATTATGAAATTTACACATGGGAGTGAGTTGAACTTACCTGATGATATGAATTATCGTGAAAAATTCTCTTCTCCTTCACCCTTCGTGCTTGCTCGTGCTTTGATTTTGGACATTGTGAATGAAAATAAACTAACTTGTGTGTTTTAATCCCAAGCTGCCTTTACTCTTGACCCATAAATTCACATGATTCAAATCTTTGTAGCAAGCTCAGTTCATATTTTGAAGTTGACTAATGTGACAGATGTGCTTTAAATGCTTCAACAACTTCTTTACCGAGTTACGTCATGCCACTTTTCATCTCCCTATAGTAGTATGGTGTGCTTTGATTTCCTTTCATTAACTTACCACTCTACCGCTCTTCATCTTTGACTCTCTAGCGGTACCATGGTGTATCCTCCACACATATATCTACATACCGCTATACTGTAGGACACATCTCACCTCCTTGCAATATGGAGGTGCACTACTACTTCACCACGGGCTATCATTCTTCTTCCTGCAGTATGGCAGTGCCTACCCTTATTATTGTTCTCAAGTGTACTGCTTAACCGTGGGTCTTGTTCTGACCCCCCATGGTGTAGTGGTTTCCTTTCATTGTTGTTCTTTATCTCACCGCTCCACCGTGGGCTAAGCTCCTGTAGACATATAAAAATGGCCTAGACCTGCAAACCACATTCTTCTATATCATGCTTCATCTCAACATAATTAAAATATTTAATTATGTCCTATAGTCCAATGTCAACTATTAATTAAATAATTCTTAACTATTTAATTAATTCACATCTTTTATTCCTCCTGCCTATTTAAATAAATAAATTACATTTATTTTTTAAATACGTCTCTAATTTCTTATGTCACTCTATAATTAAGTAAATTCCTAAATTTATTTAATTCTTACTTCCTCATGATTATTTAAATAAATAGATCTTATTTAATACATCATTAATTATTTATGTTTGCTCATAATTAAATAAATTCCTATTAATTGTTTAATTATTATCCTCTCTAACTTTCTTTCTAATTTTAAATAAAATCATTTATTTAAAATTTCCCACTTTCTAATTTTCCTCCACAATTGAATAATTTTAATTATTAAATTGTCTTATTGATTTTCTTTCTAAATTTAAATAAAAACATTTTATTTAAATTGGCAACTTCCCTCTTTCCAAGTAAATAATTTTAAATTATTATTATTTACTTACATGAATTCATCATTTTGGAATTAATTTAAAATATTAATTTCAAAATAGCATTTCTCTCCACAAAGTAAGTTATTTCTAAAATAACTTGATTTTCTAAATATCTTCTTCTTGTTCAATCTTTATCTTTTGATTTTTACTAATTTCATCTCAAGGTCATGTTTATTCTCCACCATTGATTTAATTTCTTAAATTAAAACTTGTCCACACATTTGGGGATCTTTACCCTAACCCTAATTGAGAGTTGTCACTTTGAATCTTAACCATTGATTCTAGGGCATTTCTCAATCTCTCATCTCATCCGTCCATCCAAAATTGCATTTTCTATAGAATGTCAATTTTGTCTTCATTTTGGGATCTCTTAATATCTCTTAATGGTTCTTCTTCTTCTCTTCTTTCTTTTTCATCTAACATTGTCTTTTGCATATTTTTACATTGCATGTAGATTTATCTTCTCTTGCATTTTAGATCAAATCCTTCAACACTTGCTAGGTCATGTCATGAACATAGTTTTCTCACACAAAAGGTTGAGGGCATCCGTCATATTCCAGAAAATAGAGAAGGTGCAAGGAAGGTGATTCATGGAGGTTGAGGGCATTTGGTGAGATCCTTCCATTTGTTCTGTTGTCTCCTCCTTTATTCTTTCTTGCTTATTTAGGTTTATTATTTATGCATTTAATAATGCTAACATTAATATCTTCCTATGTTACAGCTCCTACCTTCTACGGTATTTAGATAAAATTATTCATTGTTAATTGTTTTGATTGTGATACCATGTTCCTTATTGCAAAAGGACATGGTAAGGAGGTATGCAGTAAGGTTTTATAGGGGTGGATACTCAGGCAGCGGTATGGCGGTAAAAGGCAGTTTTGGTTTTATGGAGGAAAATATAGTGTTTTTTATGAAAATGATGGAATACATTTTTTAAAATTTTAAGATGAAAATAGCAAGGGAAAATAAAACAAATATCTTTATGAAAGAATTATATTGGCATGAAATTAAATACGATGTGTATTCTAATGTAAAAACTACAAAGAATGGAAACAATTCTTTCAACACATAAACTATTATGTAGTAGTCAATTAAAATGATCTAAATAGTCTAATAATTTGACCATTAGCATATAGCCATTTCTATAGAGTTGTAGATCCCTTCCATTTCAAAAATATAAAACAATATTAGGTAGATAATCAAACATCTTTCATTTCTACAGTGACTTATTTATCCTAGAGGAACTAAGTATATAGTATACAAAGAAAACCAACAAACCCACAACTACCCCTATTTTGAAGGAGTTTAGTTTTCTCCCCTTCCTTATCTCCCTAATATTGTCTAATTATTTTAAAGAGACCAAGGGTCAGAACACAAATTTATTCATTCCACTAAATAGATTGGTTAATGAAACATGACAAAAGAAACAAATATAAAAACATTTGGCATTTCATGTGGAATGAAGAGATATATGGGAAGAGAAAGCAAGAGAGGTGGAGATAGAGAGTCGATGGATAGGGGGGATAGGGAGGGAGAGATGGTGAGAGATAGAGAGGGGGATATATAGAGGGGGAGTGAGAGAAAGGGATATAGATTGGTAAAGGAGGAGAGATAGAGAAGAGGGGGAGAGAGGGAGAGATAGGTTGAAGAGGAAGAGAGAGAAGAGAGGGAGAGATAGGTTGAAGAGGAAGAGAGAGAAGAGAGGGAGAAAGATAGGTAGAAAAGGGAGAGAAATAAGAGGGGGAGAGGGAGAGCGATATGTAGAAAAGGAGAGAGAGAAGAAGATAGGGGAGAGAGGGAGAGATAGCTAAATATATATAGAGGGAGAGGGAGAGACATAGAAAGGGGGTTATATAGAGAGATAGAGCTAGGGGGATGGTGAAAGAGATAGAGAGATCGTGATAGAGGTGGAGAAACATATGGATAGAAAGAGATAGAGAGAGGAGTGAGAGGGAGATAAAAATAGAAATAGAGATAGGGATATAGAGTAGGAGAGATGGAGGGAGAGATGGAGTGAATGAGAGAGAAAGGGGGGAGAGGGAGAGATATCTCAATAGATAGAGGGGGGAAGAGGGAGTGACATAGATAGGGGGAGATATAGAGAGATAGAGAGCGACTGGGAGAGATATATCAATCACCCTCCCTATATCTCTATCTATTCATCCTTATCTCTTTGTCTCCTTGAGTGTGCAATGGGTACATTGAAGAGGTCTTAAAGGATAATTATCATATCTTTAATCAAATGGAATGCTACCTTGAGCATAACTCCCCAAGGACACATGCCATCCTTGGATTGTTGACATGAAACAACCAATCAAAATTTAGTTTCTCATTTCCCTCTCTCTCTTTTCCTTTGTATCTCTTATATTTCTCTCTCTCATGCTCTCTCTCTCTCTCTCCCTATCTATCTAAGTTCATCTCTTTCTCTCATTCTCTATCTTTTTAGTTTATATTTCTCTTTGTATTAGCTAATAGGCTACATATATTTTGAGATTTGAGCTTAAAACAAATCTCATGCCTGGAAACCACTATTGTGTCTTTGGAAAACAAGTTTCAACCACCATTTAGAGGTAAACCATTTGTAGTGTAATGGTAAAATCCTCTAAAATATCAGGTAAAAGCCTATATATATTATTATATAATAATAAATATAATTATATTATATATAATTTAATCTAATATTACTATTATATTAAATATATATTATATTAATTATATTTTGTATTATATAAAAATATACTTATTATTGATTATTAATTATAATAATTTTATATATATTTAATAATTTTGTTAAAGAATATAATATATAATTATAATAAGTCAAATAATTATATTATTTTCTATGTAAAATATAGCTAAATGGCGCCATAATTTTAAATTTAATTAACATACTCTAAAACCTAACAAAACCAAGTTGTAGCTCATCAAATTGGCAAAGTTAAAGGTCAACACTAGTGTCGAGGAAGAGTTTGGAGGAGTGAAAACAAGGTCAATACCAATGCTAAGGATCAGGTTGAGGGCACTCAGGGAAAATCAATGACGAAGGGACAATGAGTATTGTAAGTTTGGCACCCCCATTCTCTTTAACCTGTAATTTTCTTGCCTAGTTTCCAAATATCTTCTCGTACATTAGCACCCCATTCTCGTAAAATGGTATAAGATAAGACAAAAAAAAAAATAGCTTAGTCTTTCACATTTTTATCGACTAGCCTTAGGTCTTGGAAAAACTCCCATAATCTACCCACATCTTGGTTGTTGGTGGGAACATGTTATTCTTTGTTGTACAACCTACCTCAAATCTTATGTCCACAAAGTTTCTAAAAACATAAAACAATAAGAAAAAATTTGAAGGTACAACTAAAAAGGGGTTATTTCCTTTTGGCCTCCTCCACCTCTTATAT
>CM021103.1:440643339-440840258 GCA_007115665.2 Sequoiadendron giganteum | reverse complement strand
AAGATTGAATTGTGTGGACCTGTACACACAAGGTCAATGTGGATGGTTGAGGAGCACTTGAAATTTTTGAAGGCTTTGGTTAGACAAAGAGCACATCTTGAGGGTTCTATGGTGGAGGGATATATGGTATACCAGACCTTGGTGTACATAACTGAATATCTTCCTAAGTTTCTAGCAAAGATCCATGTAGAGTGCATTTGGGATCCCAACTCCATTAACAAATTTGAAGGGGAGTATCTAATGGGGAAAGTGAGAGGTAATTATAAGATGGTGATGGAGATTAATTAGAATACATTTTACATTTATCTTTTATGTATATTGTACTTATTTAATTATTAATCTTTAATATACATCAATTATAAATTAAGGTTGTATACCGTGGTAATTAACTAATTATATGTTGTTTGTGAATTTCAATTTTTTTTGATACAGTTGGTCGAGAGTGGGATGCACTACATTTGCATGTCACAAACAATATTTATTGGATGACGGTATGGATTGAACAATGTCAAAAATCTAGTCACACATTAACATGGGAAGGTGTGGCATCATTGGTTGAAGAAGCTCATTGTAATGGAGATTCCAATGTTACACCAAGGTAAATTGATTTAGCATATGGTTTAAGAGATAAAAGGGTATGCATAAATATATTAATCACACATATTATGTAATTATTTTCAATTATATTGATGTATATATATGTTGAGATTTTTTTCTTTGCATACATTCAGCCAAGAATAAATATGTTTATCAAATGACTATATTGCAATAATTTCTACATGTTTGACATATTGTAGGTGAAACACCACAAGGCTATGTGATGCAATGGTCATAAATTTTGAATGAAGATGTTGGATGACACAAAGAAAACTTGTGATTCTAGGATAACTGCAGTCTTTCAGGTGACTAATGTTTCATCTAGAAGCGACATACATCCAAAAGTCTCAAAAAATTGATACTATGGGATTTTGGATGATATACTTGAGTGTGACTTTAAGTCCTTCAAATTATTTTTGTTCGTCATCCTATGGTGCAGGCTATGATTGAATGAAAATGATCCCAAGAGAACTCTTATTGAACATGATAATGGATTTACCATGGTTAATACAAGGTTGATTGAGTGAGATGGAGATGAGCCCTATGTTCTTCCAAGGCAATGTGAGTAGCTATTTTACTCAGAGGTTCTAGGTAAACTGGGTTGGTCATTTGTTGTTAGACATGATCCAAGAGGAAGGTCAATAAAGTATAATTTGGTGGAAGAAGAAGATACTGAAGAACTAGAAGATGATGTAGATGATGATTAGGATCAACAAGTAGTTGATGATGTGCCTGATGAAGATTTCGAAGAGGAGGAACTAGATCATGATGATGTAGGATTTAATGTTCATGAAGATGATATCCATGTTGATGATGACATTATCGAAACTGATATCAATGATGATCATGATGATATGACCAATCCTTATAATGTTGAATCTGGATCAAATGATATAGACAAAGAGTTGGATGAAGAAGATCAATGACATTGGAATTTATGAGTTATACAATTGTATTATCTATTTGATATTAATTTCTTGATAGAGTTATATTTGACTTATGTGGTTACATAATTAATTCATGATGTACTTTTTAATTTTTAATTTTAATTCATGATGTTACAACTATTGTATCTCTCCTAGAAATTTCCATATGATCATAATGAATAGTGTTTTGGGAAATTTCATGAAATATGACACATTGATTGTAGTAGTGAAATAATTGCAAAGTCATTTAGATTTTTTAGACCAATCACCCTTCACAATGTAATTTTTAGGATCATCTCCAATTTGATTACTAGGACACTTAAGGTAGGATTTTATTGGCTTATCTTGGATGAACATTGTGTCTTTGTGTAATGTGAGAAAATTTTGGATGGGGTAGTGGTGCAGGAGTACCTACACCTCATCTTCTATACTTAATCATGTGATGATAATTAGGGAGGTCAATAGGTTGGTTTAGGCATTTCAAGAATGTTTTATTGTTAATAAGGTCACTCAAGACCATTATGTTCTAGGTGAAGTTTTGAGTTATGCTTTTGAGTCTTGCACTAAAGAGTTTTGTAGCCATTTTAAGGAAAATTGGATAATTTACATGTAAAAGGGTGCAAGGTTAGTGTTATTTCAATAATAATACTATTTTCAAGCCACTAGCATGGTCTTAGAGGTGTCCTAGGAGTTTCAATACATTTGAAAGGTCACAAAAATAAAACATTTCAATAGTGATGTTACAACCTTAAAATTAGTGTGTTATGTTTCATGTGATCATAAAGGATTAAAAAGTAAGTTGTAGAGGTGGTTGAGGTGTAAAGGCCTTTGAAAGGAATAAAGTGATCATTGTAAAGGTTGTTGATGGTTGAGGATTTAAAATACAAGCTCTTGACATTCCAAAATCTATGTTTTTCTTCAAAATTTCTGCATTTTTCCTATTTTGCAGCACTATATGGTCACAAACAAGGCCAAATGATTTGAATCTTCTTCTCTTCAGGTGTTTTGAAACCTATAGGTGGTTCTACCTTTGCTAACTGAGCAAACTTAAGTGATGTGATTTTTTTATAACAATCTATTCACAATGGTAATCTTATAGTGAATAGATATAATCCTAATAAAGTGTATGTGTAATATTAGAATATGTTCAGTTAACAAATGTAAAAAATAAAATGGACAAACAAATTTTCCAATTTAACTATATGTATATATAACTTTAAGTTATTTTTATTTTAACTTAAATTACTAAAGTTACAACATACAAATTAAATGATATCTATGACTCTAGAATTTATGATTAAATATATCTCTTAGAATCCTTTTTGTCCCAATTTGAAAATAATTCTATATTATAGAATACATTTTTTAAAATTTTAAGATGAAAATAGCAAGGAAAAATCAAGCAAATATCTTTATGAAAGAAATATATTGGTGTCAAATTAAATATGATGTGTATTCCAATGTAAAAAATACAAAGAATGGAAATAATTCTTTCAACACGTAAACTATTATGTAGTAGTCAATTAAAATGATCTAAATAGTCTAATAATTTGACCATTAGCATATAAAAATTTCTATAGAGTTGTAGATCTCTTCCATTTCAAAAACATAAAACAGTATTAGGTAGATAATCAAACATCTTTCATTTGTATAGTGACTTATTTATCCTAGAGGAACTAAGTATATAGTATACAAAGAAAACCAACAAACCCAAAACTACCCCTATTTTGGAGTTTAGTTTTCTCCCCTTCCTGATCTCCCTCATATTGTCTAATTATTTTAAAAAGACCAAGGGTCATAACACAACTTTATTCATCCCACTAAATTTCTTGGTTATTGAAACTTGACAAAAGAAACAAATATAAAAACATTTGGCATTTCATGTGGAATGAAGAGATATATGGGAAGAGAAAGCAAGAGAGGTGGAGATAGAGAGTCGATGGATAGGGGGGATAGGGAGGAGATAGTGGAGATAGAGAGGGGATATATAGAGGGGGGAGGAGAGAAAGGGATATAGAGAGGTAGAGGAGGAGAGATAGAAAAGAGGGGGAGAGAGGGAGAGATAGGTTGAAGAGGAAGAGAGAGAAGAGAAGGAGAGATAGGTTGAAGAGGAAGAGAGAGAAGAGAGGGAGAAAGATAGGTAGAAAAGGGAGAGAAAGAAGAGGGGGAGAGGGAGAGCGATATGTAGAAAGGGAGAGAGAGAAGAAGATAGGGGAGAGAGGGAGAGATAGCTAAATATATATAGAAGGAGATGGTGAGACATAGAAAGGGGGTTATATAGAGAGATAGAGTTAGGGAGATGGTGAAAGAGATAGAGAGATCATGATAAAGGTAGAGAAAGATATGGATAGAAAGAGATAGAGAGAGGAGTGAGAGGGAGATAAAAATAGAAATAGAGATAGGGATATAGAGTAGGAGAGATGGAGGGAGAGATGGAGTGAATGAGAGAGAAAGGGGGGAGAGGGAGAGATATCTCAATAGATAGAGGGGGGAAGAGGGAGTGACATAGATAGTGGGAGATATAGATAGATAGAGAGCGACTGGGAGAGATATATCAATCACCCTCCCTATATCTCTATCTTAAAGGATAATTATCATATCTTTAATCAAATGGAATGCTACCTTGAGTATAACTCCCCAAGGACACATGCTATCCTTGGATTGTTGACATGAAACAACCAATCAAAATTTAGTTTCTCATTTCCCTCTCTCTCTTTTCCTTTGTATCTCTTATATTTCTCTCTCTCATGCTCTCTCTCTCTCTCCCTATCTATCTAAGTTCATCTCTTTCTCTCATTCTCTATCTTTTTAGTTTATATTTCTCTTTGTATTAGCTAATAGGCTACATATATTTTGAGATTTGAGCTTGAAACAAATCTCATGCCTGGAAACCACTATTGTGTCTTTGGAAAACAAGTTTCAACTGCCATTTTATGGTAAACTATTTGTAGTGTAATGGTAAAATCCTCTAAAATATCAAGTAAAAGCATATATATATTATTATATAATAATAAATATAATTATATTATATATAATTTAATCTAATATTACTATTATATTAAATATATATTATATTAATTATATTTTGTATTATATAAAAATATACTTATTATTAATTATTAATTATAATAATTTTATATATATTTAATAATTTTTTTAAAGAGTATAATATATAATTATAATAAGTCAAATAATTATATTATTTTCTATGTAAAATATAGCTAAATGGCACCATAATTTTAAATTTAATTAACATACTCTAAAACCTAACAAAACCAAGTTGTAGCTCATCAAATTGGCAAAGTTAAAGGTCAACACTAGTGTCGAGGAAGAGTTTGGAGGAGTGAAAATAAGGTCAATACCAATGTCGAGGAAGAGTATGGAGGAGTGAAACTGGATTTATTTACAAAAATCTATTCACAATGGAAATCTTATAGTGAATAGATATAATACTAATAAAGTGTATGTGTAATATTAGAATATGTTTAGTTAAAAGATGTAAAAAATAAAATGGAAAAACTAAAAGATGAAATGTGTGAGACCAGTTCCTTGTTGGGTGTATGGAGTCTAATGATTGCCATTTATTTTTCTTGTTATGTAATATATTTTTTCCTTCAATCACTTGTAGATGGTTCTCATCTAAAGAAATCCATAAAGAAGATATAAATTATTAGAAGAGAAAATTTCCTCATCTAATGTGTGAAATGAAAAAGTGTCTACCTTCAACATTTTTCAATGCACAAGAACACTACCTCATACACCAAGTTGAAGAGATTGAAATGTGTGAACCCGTACACACAAGGTCAATGTGGATGGTTGAGAGGCACTTGAAATATTTTAAGGCTTTGGTTAGACAAAGAGCACATCCTGAGGGTATTATGGTGGAGGGATATATGGTATACTAGACCATGGTGTACATTACTGAATATCTTCCTAAGTTTGCAACAAAGATCCATGTAGATCGCATTTGGGATCCCAACTCCATTAACAAATTTGAAGGGGAGTACCTGATGGGCAAAGGTAGATTGAGGAAAGTGATAGGTAACTATAAGATGATCATGGAGATTAATTAGAATATATTTTACATTTGGTTTTTATGTATATTGTACTGATTTAATTATTAATCTTCAATATACATCAATTATAAATTAAGGTCGTATATCATGGTAATTAACTAATTATACGTTGTGTTAGGTCTCAAAAACGCAGGTTTGAATGACAAGAGGTTTCCAAGCTCTTCAAACATTTTTGGCTAATGTACAAGGCCAATCAATGTGATTGAACCTTCTACTTTTTAGGCTTTGCTAAACCTAGGTGGGTGTACCTACGTAAATGATGCAGAATTAACTATATGATTCCTACTTGATCAAATCAATCCACAATGGCAATAGGGAGTGGAAAGATATAATCCTAATTTGGTATAAATTGTATTGAAATATCAAGGTAAAATCTAATATGTTCAGTTAACAAATGTAGGTTTTTGGAAATCAATTCAATGAAACTAATAAAAAAAAATGGGTGAGACCAGTGCCTTGTTGGGTACGACAAAGTCAAATGAAATTCTGAGATGAGTGATGTCTATCTGGCAGAAATTCTGATTGTTTGGCATATAAATATTTGCTTATAACTTGTATAAACATGCAAAACTGTAACTATCAAGCTCTTCTTAGTGATCCAAATGATACTTCCAAATTACTGTGAATGACTAGAAGGATTTAATCTTTACTTGAAAGAATCAATTAATCGCACCACATGAATACAACAAATGTGCATCAATAAATTGAACATATGCTTGATATATCAATTCAAATAACAAAGAAATGTCAACCTTGGAGACAACTTAATACTATTCTCAATTAATTCAACAAACAACTAATACCAAAAAAGGTGCCACAAAATCAAATTTCTTTCATTGATTCCTCCAAAATTTCATACATGCATCATGGTCCTTTGAAGTGTAAGCATTCGGGAGATTATCTATTCTATCATCCTATACTCTATCTATCTTCTAATAATAACTTTGGTCCTAGTCTCTCTTATTTATACGAGAGGCAACAAGCTTCAGACCAAAATACACATCATTTGATAAAAAGTCATGAAAATAAAACATAAATATAACTAAAAGATAACAACAATAACTAATCCATTAATCTCTAAGTAAAAGCTTGTGGTCAGTCAAGACCTATTCAAATCTTTTACTGTATGATTCTTTCTCCCTATGATGCATGGAATCATTCTTCATCCGAGCCTAAGTATTTTTCCTGCCATCTACTAACTATTAGATCATTTGGCCATTTAAACTCCTGTGCAACAGTAAGGTTCGCAAGGTGGCTCTTCCATATGTTGTCCAGTAGGTTCTTGGTATCTACCACAAACTTTGTGTATTTGTTATCCAAGGTGATAATTCCATCCAGTACAACATGAAACCTATCCAAGCTGATATCTCCGTTATTCTACACATGTGTCAAGCATTGGGAGATCATCTGATCAAATTTGTTCCTCCATTCCTTAGCACATTTTATTTGACTGCCATCTTTAATGATTGAAGGGTTGAAGAGGTACTTTATTGAGTCAAATGTATTCCTATTTTCCACTTTCCTTTTCATGTCCACTAAATATTTATGCTCTTCTATCACTCTCTTTACCATCTCTTGAGTAGGCTTTATTTTTTGAGGAGCATTTGGGTCTCACTGTGTTGCTTTGTAGAGAGTGATTAAAGTATGATAAGTTGGCTTCCACCTTTTCTGGAGTTCATCAATAATAGGGGAACTAAAAATTATTTTTTCTAAAGCTTTGACCAAATTGCTAAAGCTCTCATGTATTCCACCTATTTTCTCTTTCAGTACCCCAACTCTATCCTCCAATATTTTCTTCAGGGCATCTAAGACATGATGCTTGACATCTTCCATGTTATGTTTCTTTAACTTATCAATTTCATCCTTTAATTGTTGCACCTGTGGATCTTCAACTTGTATAGGTGGACGTAAAACCACTACTTCATTTCCCCTCACTATCGTGGCCTATTGTAGTTTCTACTTTAGCTTTACATTCTTGATGAACAACTTATTTACCTCATCGTTTGATATTTTTAGTCTTTTTTCATATCCATTGACCCTTTTCTCCATATTTTCAACCACATCCTTAGTCAACATCGCCAAGTGCATGGTGATAGTTGCAGCCTCTGTAGGAGTTGTATCTTTCATTTTCTTTATCATGGTTTATCCCCTCATTTCTTGCACCACATCTAAAATCCTAGGATTCCTTGTATTCTTCTAATTGGTCCATAAAGTAAGGTTCTGAGTGATAGGATTATACCATGTTCCTGATACCCCTTCCTCTAAATCAAAATCTGCAATTAACTTTGGGTCATCTTGTGATCTAGTTTTCTCTAAAAGGAATACTTTGGATAACTCCATTACTGGTATGATCAACATATGACTGCTCAATACTAGCTCTCTTGCTTCCTAGGGAGTGACATTAATATTGTCAATATTTATCTCAGCAAATGTTTGAGCCTCAACTTCAGTCTATTTCACATTATCAACCCCTATGAGATTTATCTTTGATATCTCATCATACTGCTTCATCTTAGTTTTCATATAGAAATCCTTGAACTCATTAGTATGGATGAAGTTATTATCCTCAATAAACCTTAGAGAGGCAACCACCTTTTCATCAACTTGAATTTCTTCTGCAAATTCTTTTGATATCCTAATTTTGGGATCATGAGGCTTCTAAGTTTTTTTGCTGCTCTTCTACTCCTTTTATTTTAGTTAAGGCAAGGACTGCACCCTCCTCTTCATCATAACTATAATCAACTAATGATTCAATTTTATGTTTCTTTGTCTGGGGCTCCTAGAAGGGAGATGAAGGGGATGAGTGTGGATGTGATGGAGGTAGAAAATATGAGGTGGAAGCTTCATGTTGTTGGGGTGTAGTAGTAGGAATCAACCCCTCTATCTAAGCCATCTCATACATTTCATCATATTTCCCAAGGGTTAGCTGCATTATCTTCAAAAGATTAGGTTCTTCTACAAAGAACCCCTTGAAACCTTTGCCCTCCTTCATTTCTTGCTCTTCCCATTTCATCATTCTAGTCCATTTATTCCTTGTTTGTGTAAAATCTAAAAAATAAACCAGATTCTGAATGACATCCTCCTGGGAGTCAAATTCATGTGTAATGGCCCCTTTTGTTAGTAGAGTCCTTCTGATATTTTTTATGTGTCCCTCTAGATCACACACCCTCTCCTTTCTAGACTTAAGGGAATAATGAACCCTCATGAACCTTCGCAATTCCTCCAGCATCTCTGACCCAATAGACAAGTCTTCATACACTGTCAAATCAGGAAAAAATGTGCCTCGTCTATGATTCTTCATCAAATCATGCTCCATCAACAACATCTACCACATGAACTCTAAGAAACACAGTCTTGCCAGTACAAACTTAGGCAAGATGTGAGGTGCTTGGTTACACCCATAGAGTCTAATAAGTGTGTATTGTGGCATGAAGAACCAATCAACATAATTATGCATGAAGGCTTAGTCTGGCTTGCCCTACACTAGTCTTATTACTCTCATTAAAGAGTCAAGCAATCTTGGTGTAGGGTAACCCAAAACTCATATCACTCTCATAGAGAAATCATCCCTAAATACCACAAAATCACTCTCTTTGCACCTTCTATCCTAGATTTAACACCAATTATACATGGGAAGCTTAATCTCATTTTCATGTGTACACAAGTTCATTCTCTTGATCCGTTTAGTTTCATTCTGATATAGAATTAAATTACATAGCAGAGAGTATTTCCTAAAAGTAATGGGGACCTTGGCCTCCCTAACCTGAATAAAACCCTCATGAATCTATTGTTCAATTACAAACGCAAATTCAGACTCCACATTTGATTTGGGATGTTGAATTATCATAGCCATCATCATCAGCAATAATAACATATTTTCCTTGGCATCCACTCCCATTATTTGACACAATGCAAAGTAGGTGTTTCTAAAATACACTTGGAATTCATCAAATTGAAAGGGCTCAACCTTGGAAGTAGGGATTGAGATTTTTCTATTGTTATCACCCCTTTTCATATGTAAGGGGAGCTCATCACTATGGTAATTACTTCTTAACCTCTTGTATTCCTGCTCTTACTTTGCCAAGTTCACTTTTGTTACTACTTGTCTATTAAGATTAAAAAATTC
The DNA here is from genome assembly GCA_007115665.2 of Sequoiadendron giganteum. Classification (NCBI taxonomy): domain Eukaryota; kingdom Viridiplantae; phylum Streptophyta; class Pinopsida; order Cupressales; family Cupressaceae; genus Sequoiadendron; species Sequoiadendron giganteum. The sequence goes on along the minus strand of CM021103.1, from coordinate 440,830,533 downwards.
TATGATAGCCTCCCTATTAATATCCACCAAACACTCACAGTTCAAAAGTTTGAAAGTTCTGGTTGGGGCATGGTAATTGTGATCTAGGGCTTTAATCAGCTCAATATCCACAAAGACATTGGGCACAATTAGCTTAGCTACATCGAAAGTCCATGGGTTTGATGCAAGAACCTTATAATTCCTCTTTTGGAAAAAATACCAGTAGAGATTCCAACTAGATTGGAGTATAAATGGGTCTCTACAACCTTGGGCCAAATCCTTGAAAACACTCTTCGACCCCTTGTTCACTAACCTAGGCAACAGAGCAAGTAATGGTGACTATAAAGAGGGTTTATTTTCCTCGGCTTCAGCTTTCCTAACTCCTACCTCTGTTCTCTTAGGTATCATTATGAAATTTACACATGGGAGTGAGTTGAACTTACCTGATGATATGAATTATCGTGAAAAATTCTCTTCTCCTTCACCCTTCGTGCTTGCTCGTGCTTTGATTTTGGACATTGTGAATGAAAATAAACTAACTTGTGTGTTTTAATCCCAAGCTGCCTTTACTCTTGACCCATAAATTCACATGATTCAAATCTTTGTAGCAAGCTCAGTTCATATTTTGAAGTTGACTAATGTGACAGATGTGCTTTAAATGCTTCAACAACTTCTTTACCGAGTTACGTCATGCCACTTTTCATCTCCCTATAGTAGTATGGTGTGCTTTGATTTCCTTTCATTAACTTACCACTCTACCGCTCTTCATCTTTGACTCTCTAGCGGTACCATGGTGTATCCTCCACACATATATCTACATACCGCTATACTGTAGGACACATCTCACCTCCTTGCAATATGGAGGTGCACTACTACTTCACCACGGGCTATCATTCTTCTTCCTGCAGTATGGCAGTGCCTACCCTTATTATTGTTCTCAAGTGTACTGCTTAACCGTGGGTCTTGTTCTGACCCCCCATGGTGTAGTGGTTTCCTTTCATTGTTGTTCTTTATCTCACCGCTCCACCGTGGGCTAAGCTCCTGTAGACATATAAAAATGGCCTAGACCTGCAAACCACATTCTTCTATATCATGCTTCATCTCAACATAATTAAAATATTTAATTATGTCCTATAGTCCAATGTCAACTATTAATTAAATAATTCTTAACTATTTAATTAATTCACATCTTTTATTCCTCCTGCCTATTTAAATAAATAAATTACATTTATTTTTTAAATACGTCTCTAATTTCTTATGTCACTCTATAATTAAGTAAATTCCTAAATTTATTTAATTCTTACTTCCTCATGATTATTTAAATAAATAGATCTTATTTAATACATCATTAATTATTTATGTTTGCTCATAATTAAATAAATTCCTATTAATTGTTTAATTATTATCCTCTCTAACTTTCTTTCTAATTTTAAATAAAATCATTTATTTAAAATTTCCCACTTTCTAATTTTCCTCCACAATTGAATAATTTTAATTATTAAATTGTCTTATTGATTTTCTTTCTAAATTTAAATAAAAACATTTTATTTAAATTGGCAACTTCCCTCTTTCCAAGTAAATAATTTTAAATTATTATTATTTACTGTCACATGAATTCATCATTTTGGAATTAATTTAAAATATTAATTTCAAAATAGCATTTCTCTCCACAAAGTAAGTTATTTCTAAAATAACTTGATTTTCTAAATATCTTCTTCTTGTTCAATCTTTATCTTTTGATTTTTACTAATTTCATCTCAAGGTCATGTTTATTCTCCACCATTGATTTAATTTCTTAAATTAAAACTTGTCCACACATTTGGGGATCTTTACCCTAACCCTAATTGAGAGTTGTCACTTTGAATCTTAACCATTGATTCTAGGGCATTTCTCAATCTCTCATCTCATCCGTCCATCCAAAATTGCATTTTCTATAGAATGTCAATTTTGTCTTCATTTTGGGATCTCTTAATATCTCTTAATGGTTCTTCTTCTTCTCTTCTTTCTTTTTCATCTAACATTGTCTTTTGCATATTTTTACATTGCATGTAGATTTATCTTCTCTTGCATTTTAGATCAAATCCTTCAACACTTGCTAGGTCATGTCATGAACATAGTTTTCTCACACAAAAGGTTGAGGGCATCCGTCATATTCCAGAAAATAGAGAAGGTGCAAGGAAGGTGATTCATGGAGGTTGAGGGCATTTGGTGAGATCCTTCCATTTGTTCTGTTGTCTCCTCCTTTATTCTTTCTTGCTTATTTAGGTTTATTATTTATGCATTTAATAATGCTAACATTAATATCTTCCTATGTTACAGCTCCTACCTTCTACGGTATTTAGATAAAATTATTCATTGTTAATTGTTTTGATTGTGATACCATGTTCCTTATTGCAAAAGGACATGGTAAGGAGGTATGCAGTAAGGTTTTATAGGGGTGGATACTCAGGCAGCGGTATGGCGGTAAAAGGCAGTTTTGGTTTTATGGAGGAAAATATAGTGTTTTTTATGAAAATGATGGAATACATTTTTTAAAATTTTAAGATGAAAATAGCAAGGGAAAATAAAACAAATATCTTTATGAAAGAATTATATTGGCATGAAATTAAATACGATGTGTATTCTAATGTAAAAACTACAAAGAATGGAAACAATTCTTTCAACACATAAACTATTATGTAGTAGTCAATTAAAATGATCTAAATAGTCTAATAATTTGACCATTAGCATATAGCCATTTCTATAGAGTTGTAGATCCCTTCCATTTCAAAAATATAAAACAATATTAGGTAGATAATCAAACATCTTTCATTTCTACAGTGACTTATTTATCCTAGAGGAACTAAGTATATAGTATACAAAGAAAACCAACAAACCCACAACTACCCCTATTTTGAAGGAGTTTAGTTTTCTCCCCTTCCTTATCTCCCTAATATTGTCTAATTATTTTAAAGAGACCAAGGGTCAGAACACAAATTTATTCATTCCACTAAATAGATTGGTTAATGAAACATGACAAAAGAAACAAATATAAAAACATTTGGCATTTCATGTGGAATGAAGAGATATATGGGAAGAGAAAGCAAGAGAGGTGGAGATAGAGAGTCGATGGATAGGGGGGATAGGGAGGGAGAGATGGTGAGAGATAGAGAGGGGGATATATAGAGGGGGAGTGAGAGAAAGGGATATAGATTGGTAAAGGAGGAGAGATAGAGAAGAGGGGGAGAGAGGGAGAGATAGGTTGAAGAGGAAGAGAGAGAAGAGAGGGAGAGATAGGTTGAAGAGGAAGAGAGAGAAGAGAGGGAGAAAGATAGGTAGAAAAGGGAGAGAAATAAGAGGGGGAGAGGGAGAGCGATATGTAGAAAAGGAGAGAGAGAAGAAGATAGGGGAGAGAGGGAGAGATAGCTAAATATATATAGAGGGAGAGGGAGAGACATAGAAAGGGGGTTATATAGAGAGATAGAGCTAGGGGGATGGTGAAAGAGATAGAGAGATCGTGATAGAGGTGGAGAAACATATGGATAGAAAGAGATAGAGAGAGGAGTGAGAGGGAGATAAAAATAGAAATAGAGATAGGGATATAGAGTAGGAGAGATGGAGGGAGAGATGGAGTGAATGAGAGAGAAAGGGGGGAGAGGGAGAGATATCTCAATAGATAGAGGGGGGAAGAGGGAGTGACATAGATAGGGGGAGATATAGAGAGATAGAGAGCGACTGGGAGAGATATATCAATCACCCTCCCTATATCTCTATCTATTCATCCTTATCTCTTTGTCTCCTTGAGTGTGCAATGGGTACATTGAAGAGGTCTTAAAGGATAATTATCATATCTTTAATCAAATGGAATGCTACCTTGAGCATAACTCCCCAAGGACACATGCCATCCTTGGATTGTTGACATGAAACAACCAATCAAAATTTAGTTTCTCATTTCCCTCTCTCTCTTTTCCTTTGTATCTCTTATATTTCTCTCTCTCATGCTCTCTCTCTCTCTCTCCCTATCTATCTAAGTTCATCTCTTTCTCTCATTCTCTATCTTTTTAGTTTATATTTCTCTTTGTATTAGCTAATAGGCTACATATATTTTGAGATTTGAGCTTAAAACAAATCTCATGCCTGGAAACCACTATTGTGTCTTTGGAAAACAAGTTTCAACCACCATTTAGAGGTAAACCATTTGTAGTGTAATGGTAAAATCCTCTAAAATATCAGGTAAAAGCCTATATATATTATTATATAATAATAAATATAATTATATTATATATAATTTAATCTAATATTACTATTATATTAAATATATATTATATTAATTATATTTTGTATTATATAAAAATATACTTATTATTGATTATTAATTATAATAATTTTATATATATTTAATAATTTTGTTAAAGAATATAATATATAATTATAATAAGTCAAATAATTATATTATTTTCTATGTAAAATATAGCTAAATGGCGCCATAATTTTAAATTTAATTAACATACTCTAAAACCTAACAAAACCAAGTTGTAGCTCATCAAATTGGCAAAGTTAAAGGTCAACACTAGTGTCGAGGAAGAGTTTGGAGGAGTGAAAACAAGGTCAATACCAATGCTAAGGATCAGGTTGAGGGCACTCAGGGAAAATCAATGACGAAGGGACAATGAGTATTGTAAGTTTGGCACCCCCATTCTCTTTAACCTGTAATTTTCTTGCCTAGTTTCCAAATATCTTCTCGTACATTAGCACCCCATTCTCGTAAAATGGTATAAGATAAGACAAAAAAAAAAATAGCTTAGTCTTTCACATTTTTATCGACTAGCCTTAGGTCTTGGAAAAACTCCCATAATCTACCCACATCTTGGTTGTTGGTGGGAACATGTTATTCTTTGTTGTACAACCTACCTCAAATCTTATGTCCACAAAGTTTCTAAAAACATAAAACAATAAGAAAAAATTTGAAGGTACAACTAAAAAGGGGTTATTTCCTTTTGGCCTCCTCCACCTCTTATATTTCAACATAGCATGGAATTACGCTTACATAACATAAACTCAAAGAAATGGAAGTTTATGGGGGCAAAGGAGCCCAAGTATATGCTAGGCTAACCTAGATCTAATGAATGGAAATAAAGGAATACAATTATTCTTTAATACCTCCACCACAAACATATGAAAGGAAAGGTCTCCTCTCTTCTTGGTAGTGATAACCTCCTCCACACACAACCCTTAAAACTTATGAATATAGGAATATAATCTTTGAAGAACTCAAATTATTCATAATAGAAGAATTTGATCATACTTTTCCAATGATGGCATTATTAGAAAACCTTAGGTTAAATGAATAATTCTTAGCTAGGTTCTTTAAATCATGTCCAGCCGTATAAGAGAAGACTACTGCTATATTTACTTGGATACCATGGAGAATGGATCATTGGGCTCTTTCATCAATCAAGGTATTGTTTTAAATTTTAACACCTAAAAGTGAGAATATGATTTTCAACACCTAGATTACAAAATTATTTTCAATATCATTGCCATCAAAATTAAACGTTATTGCTTGATATATAGTAATATAGGTAAACAAATTGGATTTTTTTATAGTAGATACATTCTAGACAATTCAATCCTTGCATCAGAGATTGTTGAATGGGCCCAACAAACTACTCATGATGCCCTTACTATTAAGTTAAAAATTTTACAAGGCATATGATTGCATCAAATGTCTTTTCATTTATAAAAGGCTCAAATGGATTTATTTTTAACTCTAAATTATTATCACACATTCATCTCTTTGTTAATGAGTTATTGCACAATAGTGTGTCCCACTTGTGGGATGAGGCAAAAAAATAATCCAAAAATTTTAAAATTACAAAATACCAATTGAATGAAGAACCTTCATTTGAAGGTGATGTCATCATGACCTTTGAATGAAGAAACTTCATTCAAAAATGATGCCATGTCAAGAATTTCAAATGAAGGTATTTTTATTTTAAATATTTCATGTCCAAAATGCTTTATAAAAGGAACCTTTGCATGAAGGACCTTAAAATGAAGACCTTCATTCAAAGGTCCTTCATTAGAAGATCCTTCACATGAAGGTTCCTTTAATGCCATCCCATTATAGCTCTTAGAGTTGTTAGAGATATTTTTGTTTCTAAGTAGAGATTGGACCATAAAATAGTGTCACCATGACTCTACCAAGATATCCATAAAATTGATAAACCTTGACTTAACAACCACAAATTCACAAGAAAATTGCCCCTATCAGCCCTAGGGAATCAATTCAATGCTTGATTTTCTTGCTTTAATAGACCCCTAAATGCAATGAACCTCTATCATACCATGTTTCACACCAATCCACTAAGTTACAATTCCAAGACAATGGGTGGATTTGTGGATGTCATTTCTATTTAGCCCTCAAACCCTTACACAGGCAAAATAGGGCAGTCCCTGTATTTGATTATTTTCTCCCACAATATAGTGATTTAGCACTTAAAAACAAATGCAAATGAAGTGGAACAAATATATTTATCTACAGCAATGATCTTAGAGCATTTCAAGCTTGTACAGATCCATACAAAAAAAAAGAACTTCAGAAAAAAAGTAAAAACACATAAAATTGCTTCAAGAACATGGTATTTGATATGAAATTTTTTTATCAACTCCTCCAACAATGGAAACAATTGCAATGGGATGTGAATATAATATGATAGAAGTGGGATATTAAATGCATCTTTTGAAGCCTCAAACCAATATACAAAGATGAAAGGAAGTGCTAACCCCTTAAACTAATTTTTTTTCTTTTAACTTTAAGTTTGTTGGGTAGCCAATTCTTTTAAGTTATCAAATCGTACCATCATACATAATAAAAATGTTTTTGTTTCAAATTACTATGATCACTAACTTTCACTATTTGAAGATGCTGAAACCTTGTCATAGAGTACTAGAGCATTGATGCAACTACTCATCCTACCTTAAAACATACCAAAAGTCTCCTAGCAATTAGAAATATGAAGATTTAAGATGACTTAATCAATTTTTATTGCCAAAGCATAAACTTATGATGACTTAACTAGGCCTAGTACACACTCCCTCCCCATTAACCACTTAGACATATGGAAATTAAATGTAAATTTTTTGCTATTTTTAGTCATGTAGGTGTCCAATAAACCACTTGGTGGTGTTTCCCTTCAAGTTTATTTACTTGAATGAAGAGAAAAAGTCCTTTGATTACAATTAGAGAATACATTTGAGGCCTTGGCTGTGCAAATAGTGGACCATAGTCACATTTAACACTTGTTACAAATTTTTGGAGTTAAAACGTTAAGTAGATTTGATTTGTGATGGACACATTTGGATGGTAGTAACAATAAATTGCAATCTATCAAAACTTGATTACCTTATAACCTGTCAAATTCTAGCGATGAAATGATAGATTAATAATAATGTCACCTTGGGATCACATCACCATGAAAAAACTTCATCCAACATCCTTATGAGTGAAGGTACCACCAAATAGATATTTGTCAGATCTATCTTCCTCAAGTGAGGGAAATTCAGGAAGAAAAGAGGAAAGTGAGACATGTAGTAGGTCTAAAAGATGGAGATCAACTAGAGGTCAAAAGATTAGAAGAAAATTACGTAAACGCATGGAATTTTTTCTTGTTGAAGGGGGGTCATGTTCTTATGATGATGAGAGCATAGGCGACATCAAGGTGCCCTTGAGGTACAAACATCTATGGAAACAATGGGTACCCAAGGAAATTCCTCCAATAAACACTATTTTTTGTGTCAACGAGAGGATATATCGCATAGCACCATCGTCATTACATGGTTTGGGCCTATTTTGCATGGATGGCATAACGGTATGTTACAAAAAATTTACTCAATTGATGGAGTATGTCAGACCTTGTTACAGTTACAAAGATTGGATGCAGCTAGTTCGATATACACGAAGTATGCATAGGTATGCACTGTCAGCAAATTATATACAACTAAAAGATAAGAATCAAAATAAAGGAGTGGCTATGTACATTGACTAAAGGATAAAATAATCAAGGAATATTGCAGGGTTTATAAATAATACACGGCCTGGGTCAATAAATAATCAACCCAATTGCATATTTGATGCATGTGAGGCAAACCATGTATTCGTATGTGTGATAAAATCAATAGTTGTAGGGGAAGAGTTGCTAATCAATTACAATTTGAATCGCTTAGATACAAACATAGTTACTATGGGGGTGGTACGTACTATATACCATTTTACCCAATCTCCAATTAATTACTCCAATATACCATTTTATTATTATGTTTTTTTCGTAAGTCTATTGGTTTCATTTCGATAATATTTTTTTATATTTAATTTTTGTCACAACGGGACATTGATCATATGGGGAAGACTCTGACCCAGAGCATAGATCACAATGCATCTTTAGGTGCTTCTACCCAACAAGTTTACCTCATTGTAATTGTAAAAATTAGATAGGAGCAAAATGTTTTATTATTATGTTTTTTCATAAGGTTTTTGGGTTAATTTTGATGATGTTTTTAATATTCTTGTCGCAGTCAGTTGATTGGGGGAAGGCACCAACACTAGTAGAGGAGAGCATCCATAAGGAGGTGTAGTCACTATTATGCGATGATGACATTGTATATTCCATAAACCCTGTGGATATGATGAGGAAGACCAAAAAAAATGCAATGAAGAAATCCTTCAGTTGATATTCATAGTGCCTCAAACAGATGAGATAAAAGAAAGGGTTAAAATATTGACTAAGAGAGCACAGAACTTCCAAATAAGTTGTCATGATATTTTTAATTATAACAAAATTTAATTCATGATTTTATATTTTGTACTCTTTTATGTCATGAACTAAAATATGTGTTGTTTTTATAGGATTATTTGCATCCTCATGATGTTGTTGGCCATGATAAGGGTACTGCAAGTGTTGCCCAGGGAGTAGGGGTTGGTACAAGTGTCGATCCTAATCTTCTTGTGTATACATCGTCCATGCCTATATTGTTGATTGATATGTCAAAAACACATACCATGCAGGCATCGGGTAGTGCACCCTCTAGCAGCAAACATAAGCTATAACATGCACCAAGACATGTACTTGGAGATGCAAAGGCCACTAGTATTGGTGACTTTTTAGCAGCATTTCTTGTATCTTCTTGTATTACTAGTACGAGAACATTTCCGGTCACATTTGTGGTGACCGATGATTTCGTTCCCATAAAGATAGAGAAGGTCCTAGGTACTTTAAAATGTTTTAATTATTATATATAATCCAATTGAAATTTAATTATTGATCACTCTTTTTAGACTAATGATCCCATGATCATTTTCCAGGAAATAATATTTTTTATAAACATCTAAGTGATATTACATTGGAGCTCTTCGGGTCCACCATATGTACACAGTGGAATGCCAAAAATCAAGATTTAAAATATGAGCTCATTAACTGTTTAGTTGTGTTGTCCGGTGATAAAACATTCAACCGAACCAAGGTCCTTAAGAAATTTGGTACTTATCTAAAGTATGTGAGGGACCAATATAGGTCACATTTAGAGAATAAAAGAAAGTATGAGCATCCCTCTATGATTCTAGAAAGGGAGTGGAAAGACCCAGTGTCAGATGGAAAGGAGAAGGTTGTAAAGAAGAAAGGAAAGACACCACCAGATCAAGGAAGGTATGTGATACTATCAACAATGTAATTATATATTGATTACTTTTTCATTTTACATAATCTAATGTATTTCAAACTTTTCATAGGCTTCCTGAAATATTGAAGGAAACAAAGGCAAGACTATAAAAACATGGGCATCACAAACTTGACTCTAGTGGTTATATGAAATTAGCCACACAAATTTTAAGTATCAATAAATGAAATATTGCATCCAAATAATAAATTGCAAACAATTTTAGTTTTATCACACCATAGAAGCAAAATTGATGATCTTATGCAAAAATACAAGGATTTGAATTCAATAGAGTTCCCATAGAAGAGGACCTGAAGATTTCCTTCCATCAAGGCTATGGAGCCTTGGTTGAATGCCTAAGAGTCTTGACTAGGCAAACACAATCTTCCACTGCATTCGACATGCAGGTAAATAAACTCAATAAAGTTGATTTAAAATTGAATACTTGTGCAATATATTCAATATTAATTTCCACCATAAAGTAATTATGTGCCTATTTGTTTTAAATAGACAAGAAATGATAATACTACACATGACATTCGAATGTAGCCTGGTGAGGGTGGAGCACAACCTATAGATGAAGGTCATGGTGTGCATCTCGGTACTATATGTATTCATGTGCTATACAAAACATGGTATGGATTAATACAATTAAACATCTTTAATTGCATTTGGTGTATTAATTAATGTGGCCCCATCAGGTAAAGAGGACCACTCTAATGTTCTTTTAAACATATTTAATTGCAATTGGTGTATTAATTAATGTAACCTTTCATGTTTCAACTCCAGATCAAGATTTAGAGGGTGTTGAGCATGAGGCTATAAGACAAGATGAGGAACATGATGTGGCCCCATCAGGTAAAGAGCACCCCGCTAATGTTCTTTTAATTAATGAAATACTTATAACAATAATAATAAAACATATCAATACATTTCTTTGCTATTGCAGTAGACCCCCCCTTCTAGCGGCGTCCACATCGTGAGTACACAACTAGGCATACCTTAAGATCATGAGCAGAGCTCAAAAAAGATGAAGGGGGGAAAATTATTTAGAAAATGCTACTCCACTTCAACTTTTTTTAGCTGCAAAAAAGAAACAAAAAAAAAGTGATTGTAATCATATTATGACAACCATATTTTTGATAATATGTAAAAATTGAAAGAATTAATGTTAAATGTTAATGAATGAATGTGAATATGTTAATGAATGAATGTTTTTGAAATGTTAAGAAACATTTTTAGGGCACTGTACCCTTCACATTGAGCCACAAGGGCCAAAAAGGAGCAAGCCTAAAAAGAAAACATTAAGTAGACAAAAAATAGAGACAACCCACATTTAGCACAAAGACCATAGAGAGGCAGCTGAAAGACAGGACACCGGGATAGATAGCAGCTAACTAACATTGTCCTAGTTTTTGAGCAGGAGGTCCACTACCTCATCACCAACCCAGTATTTTTTCTCCTAACTATTATTTCCCTCCAGCTCCTCCTTAATAGCATTTGACAGGGTGCTACTGACAAAATGGCCCAACTTCATGGTGAAGCGGTTCAACCCAAAAAACCTTTTGTCGAGCATGTCCATTCTCTTCTCCAAATCACAGGGCTCCTCCCCAATGTCCATGGTCCCTGGGACCTCTCCAAGATCTTCAACCAGGGGATGCAGAGAGTGAGAGGCAGAGCCATCTTTAGGAACCTTGATATCCTCAGGAGTAAACTGGGGCCCCTCCACAATCTCATCCTCATCATCTTTAGTTTCCTCTTCCTTGTACCCTTTACTATCAGACTGCTCCTCCTTTGAATCCTCAATAATCAGCCTCCTTTTGTTGTTCTTTGCAAGCCTCCCAGATCTCCTTCTGACATTTTCCCTACCAGTCATCTCAGTAGTCCCCATAATAGTGTCTCCTCTGGAGTCTTTCCTTATTATGTTCTTGCCGTTTCCTTCCCTAACAATCGGGCCCAACGTACCTTTCTCCTTCCCTTTTTTAGCAGTAGTGGCCTTGTAGGCCAAATTCACCAAAATTGATTCCAATTCATAGAGACCCTCCACCACGTTGGCATGAGCCTTACCCAAACCACCCTTAAGTTTCTTGGTGGTTATCTTGTCTTTGGGATTCCCTGCAGTGCCCATATTGGATTTCTGGGGGGGGGGCTTTTAGACTCATCCAAGGAAATATTCACAGCCGACAAGGGTTCAATATCCTCAATGCATACAACCATAATAGCTTTAGGAGGGAAGAGATCCAGGTGGAAGTGATAAAGTCTTAGAATGAGCCCCTAATGGAGCAAGAGCAGCGGAAGATCACTGGGGTTAAGGCTGGCTAACTCTTTGCATTTTTTGACTGAGTTTTCAAAATCCATTAGAAGAAAAAATGGAAAATTAAGCAACATTTTGTGTCTTAAATGATTTAATAGGGGAAGTGATAAAAAAAGAAGGTTTTAAACCTACCTTCCAAGGTGATGTACTTCATCAGTGCTAGGCACACCTGATCCCAAGGCTTCGAGAGAGATTCTCTCTCAAAACCCAACTGGTTCCGCACCGGGGCCTCATCGCCTTTGAAAAAATATTTCAAGCTTTTGTGATCCGGTTTCTTGGTGTGTTTGGGGTACTTTTCCCTCTACACTATTATCCTCTGGCTTGCACTATGACTTCCTCACTGATTTCAAATGAAATTCCTCCAATTGAGACCCTACAATCCTTCCATGAGTTGGAAAATTGGCCTGAAAAGTTAGGGTCATGACCAACCAATATCTCCATAAGTGGAGCAATGCCACCTTCCACACAAATGTACCAAACTAAAGAATTATTCTGGAACTCATCACAGTTATCTGGCTCAGTCCTCACCCGCTCACCACCCATTTTTCCAACCTGCACAAGAATCCCAAGAGTTTGCAAAAGATACCAAATGTAGAAGCCACAACAAATTATCACATTGTTTTCAATTAGGCAACATATACAGCAAAGGTTAATAACGCCAGTGTACAGGTCGCATGCATGGAAGGGAAAATCACCATAGGGTGACTTGACAATGAAATTAATGAGGATCTTGGGATGATTGTGGCCAGCAAGGCAGGAATTTTCGGGCATGTAGGGTTCCTTCTTCTTGGAGAAAATGTGCAAAAAACAAGGCAACTTGGCCGTATGACTAAAAATAGAAACCATCTTAAAGGTGCCATTTGAGACTCGCACTAAACTAGCTAGCACGAAGACACTAGAAGGAGGCAATATTTCATAATGAAGATTCAAATCATTATAAAAACTCTCAAATGAACTGATGCAAGGATGAGATAAAACAAGATATCTCATGATCCCCAAGAGAAGAGATCACATGATATGGCTCCTTATATTCATTGAAGTCACATCCTTTCATCTTTCCTTCATCAAGCCACCTATTTTATTCATGCTACCATCCTTCAAATTTAAACCCCGCCACCTTTCTGTCACCGTAGTAAGCGAACCCATCCACCAGGTCCAAAGGACAGACACGTGGAACCTCCAATCCATGCCCCACACACAAAAATATCTAAGCCTATAGTGAGTCAAAAAATAAGAGTCCCTCCACCTGTACGCCATCTTAGTGTTGACACTCATCCACCAGACCCCCCATAAAATCAAGTGGACCCCCCATTCAGCTCTCATCATCCAAAGATTTAAAGTCATTGCAAAACTTGGTTGATTTGTTCCCTCACAATGATAGCTTGAATTTTTGGTGGTAACCTTTCCATTTTCCTCCAACATTTAGCAAAATCTCAGCAAGAGCCAAGATTAGCCAAGGCATCTGCCACTTGGTTGACTTCTCTAAAAATATGTGTCACTTTTTTATCCCTAAATTTGGATAAAAGGAATCTAGCATCCAACAATATATCCTTAGTATTCCAGCCAATTAGTCTGTCTTTATTCATAGCATCTGTAAGACTTGGAGTCTCCTTCGATGTGTAGATTAGCAATCCCCAAAGAGACAAAAATTTTGAGGCCCATTAGCAGTGCACAAGCTTCTGTCACTATTGAAGACTGAAACCCAATACCTCTAGCAAATCCCACCACCAGAACCCCCTCAGGATCTCTAATTACTCCACCAATACTTGCACTACCTGGGTTTCCCTTAGCAGCCCCATCAAAATTGAGTTTAAAACAACCTCTATCTAGAGGATCCCATTTTTAATTTTTCTTGGCTAAGAGTTTTGAATTGTTAAAAGAGTTAGCCTCTAATCCCTGATGCCATGCCTTGGCCATTCTTATTTCAAAATCCAATAGCCCCATCTCTGGGAGTTTCCCATTAAAGAGAGAGATATTCTCCTCAATGAGACAAGCACCAATACCAAAAACCTCCTTAGGGCTCCTCTCAACATTCCTGAAAACCTTGTTATTCCTCTCCTTCCATAAACACCAACCCAATACAGGAGGGACCTGATTCCAAATTTCACTAGGTAGAGGGTGGGAATAGGGACCATACCAACCTAGAATGAACAATAAGAGATCCTTTCTCATAACCCAAGGGACATCAAGTTTCTCTAATGTTAGCCCCCAAACTTTGGCAGAAAACGGGCAGTGTAACAAAAGGTGACTGATAGTTTCCTCCCCACTCTTACAAAGAAAACATCTATTGGGAAAACAAAAACCCCATTTCCTCAAATTGTCCTGGGTAAGAATCTTGTTATGATAGGCCATCTACTAGAAGAAATTAATTTTAGGGATCATGTGGCGATTCCAAATCTTCTTCCAGGGTTCCTTAGCAGTATTTTGGTTCGTCAACAGTCTGTAAGTCAACCACACAGAGAGATCCCCCTGTTTGTCAAAGGTCCAAAAAACATCATCCTCTTTGTCATAGGATGGAAACCTGGTGCTAGAGAGAATCACCTGAAGGGACCGAGCTAGAAAATAAAGGTCTTGAGACTAGGGGCAGTAGAGGATAAGGTCTCTCCAAATCCTAGCACCAGGGGGTCCAAAAACATAATCACTGATATGGATGCCAAAGAATCTCTGGGTCGGACCCATCATAGCCCTAAAGTTAGAGTAAGCCAGAGGGGTATCAATTAGCCAAGTATCTTCCCAGAATATGATTCTATTCCCATTGCCCATTTTCCATTTAATCCCTTTCCTTAACAGGCCTTGTGTGCTCCAAATGCTCCTCTAGACAACTGAGCCCTGGGGGTGAGACTACAAGAGACAATTGATCAAAGGCCTATCTTGAAGATATTTGGAATTCAGAATTTTACACCAGTCCTTAGTGTTCCTTAGCTGATCCCAACTAGCCTTGGCCATTAGAGCCCTATTAGAGTTGACAATTGCCTTGACTCCTAGTCCGCCATAATTTTTGGCCTAGCAGACCCTTTCCCATTTCACCAAAGCAAGTTCCTTCTTTTCCTTAGTCCCAGACCAGAGGAAATTCCTTTGAATTTTTTCAAACTTATCAGCAATGTACTTAGCCATCTTAAAAATGGAGAGGAAGTAAGTGGGGATACCTTGGAGAGTCGTTGTGAGCAGTTGGAGTTTGCCAGCATGGCTTAGGATAGAGCCCTTCCACCCAACCAATTTCTTTTGGATCCTTTCCAGAATCGAGTTCCAAAAATCAGTGGAAACCTCCTTAACCATGAGGGGGAGCCCAAGGTAAACCGATGGGAGAGATCCACTGGCACACCCAGGACCGCAGACACCCTGTTTTGCAAATTAGACATGCAATTAAATAAATAAATCAGACTTTTATTGTAATTGATACTTTGACTAGAACAAGAGGCATAGTTGTTAAGACAAGCTTTCCATTTCCTGGCTTCCACCATAGAGGCTTTCCCAAAGAGAAAAGTGCCATCCACAAATTGTTGCACAACAATTAGATCCAAGGACAAAGTTGCTCTAATGCCCATAATGGAGCCCTCTGACAGCAGACTAGTGAAGTTCCTACTGAGCACATCTGCAATCATTATGAAAAGATAGGGAGATAGGGGGTCTCCTTGTCTGATCCCTCTTCCAACAGAGAAGAACCCAAAGGGGGATCCATTAACAATAGCAGAGTACTTTATAGTATTAACACATTCCATAATGAGTTTGGTGACCAAATTGTTTAATCCAAACTTAGCCAAGACCTTTGGGATGAAGTCCCATAACACTTTGTCATAAGATTTGGAGATGTCAAGCTTGAGAACAATCCCTGCATAATTACATCTATCCATTGAGTGGAGCAGTTCATGGGTGGTCAAAGTAGCATCAAGAATATGTCGCCCATGAACAAAACCCTTTTGAATAGGACTAATGATCTTATCCAAAAGAGGTTTGATACGATTTACTAGAATCTTAGAAATGATTTTATAGGTGTTACAAAGGCTAATAGGTCAGAAATGAATCATGGATTGAGGCTCACTAATCTTGGGGATAAGAGCGATGAAAGTGTGGTTCAATTGTTTGAGGATCTTACCTGATTTGAAGAAGTCCCTGGCTGCAAGCACTAGATCTCCACCCATAGTATCCCAAAAACTCTAAAAAAAAGCAGGAGAAAAACCATCAGGCCCCATGGCTTTGAAAGCCCCCATACTAAAGGTAGCTAGACAAACTTCTTCCATAGAAACAGTACTAAGAATCCTCATATTATCTTCCTAAGAAATGGTGGTAGGAAGATGGTTGAGAATCACACTATCCAAGGCTAGATTAGGCACCTCAACTGGGGTTGAATAAGCCTCTTGAAAATAGTTAATAGCACAAAGGCCAATCTGAGCATGATTCGAAATCACCTCCCCAATAGCATTAGTCAGCTTAGAAATTTGATTCCTTTTCCTATGTTTGATGGCTGAAACATGAAAGAAGGAGGTATTCCTGTCTCCTTCCTTCAACCATTGGACTCTTGATTTTTTCTTCCAAAAGACCTCCTCATTCTTGAGAACCCATTCCCATTCCATCCTTGTTCCCCATTCCTGGTTGTGAGTCCGTTGACTGTCATCTCCCTCCTCCATTTTCTTTTGTAAAGTCCTCAACTCTCCTTCTAAAAACTTTTGTTTTTGAAACACATCCCCAAACACATTCTTGTTCCATCCTTTTACCATGTTTTTAATATGTTTAAGTTTGAAGAAAATCCTATACATGGGGGAGCCTTGGATAGGAATATTCCACCATTCAACAATTTTATTTTTAAAATCAGGATGAGAGTTCCACATTATCTCAAAGTGGAAGGGAAAGGGACCAACAGCAAGGTGAATATTGGTGGTCAACAAAAGGGGGTAATGGTCAAAGACTGTCCTGGGCAAGGTTATTAGATTAACATCTAAGACATTAGTCCAATGAGGAGAGCAGAGGAAGCAGTCTAGCCAAACTTGAATCAGGTTACCACTAGCTCATCTATTAGACGAAGTGAATTTCTAGCCCAAGAGCTCAATATCAACTAAACCTGAAGAATTCAAAAAATTAGCCAGGTCAAACATGTTGTAAGAGTAATCCAAAAGGCCACCTTTTTTTTTTGACGGAAAGAGAGGAGAGTTAAAATCTCCAGTAACAAGCCAATGGCCTCCCCTATTCAGATTAATTTTAACTGCCATGTTATGCCACAAAACACTCCTCGCATTCCTCTGATTTGAAGCATAAATATTGATCATAGACTAGGATTCACTAAGGTAAGTGAACGAGGCCCCCACACTATTTTTACAGTGGAAGAATTTAGAGCCCCCAAAATTAGATGGGTTCCAAAGCACAGCTAGACCCCCCTCAGCACCCTCAGCATCACTATAGACATAAGATGCATTAGGCCAAAAAATTTAGCTATTTTATCAAAATTAACCTTTATCATTTTGGTTTCTTGAAGTAGGAAAACATCAATCTTATGTTCCACTATATAGTCCTTCAGAGCACGTTGTTTATGGGAGCTATTGAGCCCATGAACACTCCATGACATAATTCTCATTTCTGACCTTTTTTTGAGGACACATCCAATGTCCTCTACTTTCCTAGGGAAATCTCATTTGTTGTTTCTCTTTTCCTAGTGTGCCTCTAAGAAGGTCTCCCTGGCTTGGATTCAACTCCTACATCTACCTTCTTCCTTTTTTCTTTGGTGTTGTCCATATCCCCTCTTCCATAGTTTTCTCAAGCTTCAAACTCCCCATACTTTCTGTAGATTCATCAATCATACCAGAGCTCTCTTCCTCCAAGATTTCACCATCCTCAATCAATGCCTAACAAGTCCCCATAGAGACTACTTCAAACAGAGAATCAACAGCCGAAGAGCCAGGGTCCTGAGTCCCCATGGAGACCACCACAAACAGGGGATCAACAGTCGAAGAGCCAAGGTCCTAAGTCATATGGATAGACAGGGGTTTAATAGGAGACTCCAATAAAGCACTAGGGTCAGATAGTTCAAAAGGTGGACCGACAAGGGTGGGTGAAGGCAGAGGATCCTCATGTGAATGAACAACACTCGGGGGAACAAGCCCAGAGTCATCCGATGGATGGGGAACATTTCTAGAAGGAGTAGTGAGATTTTCCACAATAAAATTAACCTTAACCTCCCGACTAACGGTAGATTTATAGTCAGAAATTAGATGCCCAGCTTTAACACACTTTTGATAGTATACCACAACATTTTCATAACACACTAGTTGTATCTAGCTGCCAAACTTAGAGTACAACTTGATAGAATTCGGGAGGACTTTATCAACAAAACTATTAACACAGAATCTCGCAAAAAACTAACTTGGATTTTAACTTTGTAATAGAATCTGTGGTGAAGAATTGGCTGAAATAATCCCCAATACCTTTGAAAATGGCTTCATCCCAATACTCTAGAGGTAAGCCCGATAGCCGCACCCAAATTGGAGCCAAATTATTCAGATTTGTAGCAGGGTCAAAACCTGTTTTCCAACGACACATAGCCAGGCCATGTTTCCCATAAACCCATAGACCCAATGATAGAGTCACCACCGAGTCCTCCGCAGCCATGAATCTAAATAGGAAAAGACCACTAGCTATCGTGCAGATCTCCACACTACCCTTAAGGCACCATTTTTTCGCAACCCATTTATGAACCATATCCACCACTGGACGGTAAGAAAGAAATCTACCCACTACAACATTCTCCATGGAGGAGAGAATCCTATCACAAATTGAATCAAGAATGTCAAACATCATTCCAAAAGCCGTGACAACCTTAAGTAAAGAAGGAAACAAGGAGGATATTTTTTTTCCATTGGATAGCACATCCTTCCAACCGACAACCGGAGAGATCTCCACTTCCGGCACAAAAGATTCACCCAGAACTGCCAAAATCTTTGAAAATCCTGTAGGTCAAAGCACTATCCCCGCAAGGGTGGTACCCGATAGACATGGGCCCAAAAGAGAGGAGCACGAGTCAAGGGGGGCAAAGGGGGACCGTTGGGTACCCCTAAAATACATTCCACCATGCATGCAAGAAGTTCAAACGCAGAGGATCGGGAAGTTCAAACGTAGATGAATGAATGTTATATGTTAATGAATAAATGTTATATGTTATTAATGGATGAATGAATGAATGTGAATATGTTAATGAATGAATTTTATATGTTATTAATGTAGGATGAATGAATGAATGTTATATGTTATTAATGAATGAATGAATGAATGAATGAATGAATGATTAATGTTATATGATCGGGTATGGGGAATTGAGGGTGATGTGAAGGGGGGGAGGAATGAGCTTCCATCGTCACATGGTTGGCCTTGTTAAGTAGAGAATATTAAACTATTCTCAAAAAAAGAGAAGCTCAATAAGGTAATGCACTTTTCAATATAAGAAATGCATCATTGGAAGCATCAAACCAATATGCAAAGATGAAAGAAAGAGATAACTTTTCACTATGGTGGAAGAAAAATATTTCTCTACTATTTGAACCTCGTACAGATGTTTTAGATGAAGAACCCATTATTGTGAAATATGCCTCTAGTTGAGTGAAGTGAATCCATGCTCTGCATCATAATTTGAAGTTGTTTCCATTCCAATGTTCTGAGTTTAGTTTGTTTGTATGGATTTGTATGAATACCATATTGTGTTGTGTGTGGACTTGGTTTCAAAGCAATATTTCTTTTGTTTTTAGTGGTGACATAACTCTAAAATTTGACTTTTGTGCATAACAGGTTAGTAGAAAATTTGATAGCTCTGAAGGATTTAGAGGCTTGATTGAGATAGATAATATTATTTCAAAAAATATTCTCGAAACAAAGAGAAGATCAATAAGGTAATGCACTTTTCAATATAAGAAATGCATAGTTTGAAGCATCAAACCAATATGCAAAGATGAAAGAAAGTGCTAACTTTTCACTATGAACATTGTGTTGTGTGTGGATTTGGTTTCAAAGCTCCGTTTCTTTTGTTTTTAGTAGTGACATAACTCTAAAATTTGACTTTTGTGCATAATAGGTTAGTGGAAAATTTGACAGTTGTGAAGGGTTTAGAGGCTCGATTGAGATAGATACACAGATATTTGGATCTTGTTGTTGATGGGAAGCTTCCACTTAACCATGAAATTTTGTACCATCTATAGGTATGCAAGAATTTCTCTACTTACATTCATTCAACTTACTATAATATAATATCTGCCAAAAATCTCCTTTTCATTATACTTAGATGGATTTTCATGTCTTGTTCCAAAGCACATGTTTTAGAACAAGTAAGAAGGATGCTAGAAAGGGTTAAGGAATTTGGCTTTACACCTGCCAATTACATAGTTTACTTCATTCATCCAACATATTGCCAATGCGTTTCACAATTATTGGAATCATATCCTATAATTATAGAACTAGAAAAATTAAAATATGTAAGTTTCAAATATGGCATTACATATCTTTCTATGAATTTTTTGAAAGAAAATATAAAAATGGAGAAGTATTAACAAAATAATCTACATAATTTCTAAGAGATCAGGGAATTTTTTTGCAGAGTTATCTTGAATATATTTAAGACAAAAGTAACTTATAGAGATTGAAGAAGAATATGGGTAGTCTAAAATCACCAGTCAAAACATCTTAGTAGTATCTCAATTGAAGAGAACTAGGTCCACTATCCATTAGCGAGTAAAACAAATAAAATAAATTCATAAGATTATTCTATTCTAATAGGGTTGACTGGTTGCTTGTTTCTTTTTGATTGTCAAGAAGTCATCACTATACACTTGGTTTCCCCGCCTTCTCTTGCCTCGTGGCTAGAGATTTTCTGCATAAGGCATCAAAGTAACCTTCAAGATTGACAATGGCAATGAGTACAAGGTCAGTATAAATTAATGTTAATTGGGTATGATTTTATTTGTTCAAGACCAATTTAGATTCATTTTTTTCTCACACTACTTTTATTTACATTTAAGTTTTTCTAATATCTATTTTCCTTTACATTCATATTCTTCTATACATATTGTGTTTACAATAATGTTTTCCTTAATTTAATCTATGGGAGAGGACCCAGTTTCTAAGCATGTTTCAATAGTTGTGATAGTACTGGTTTATATAATGCCCAATATTTTTATCAATATTGGACCAATAGTTGTGACTTTAAAGTTGTTAGTGTTGATGATGACTAGTAGTGTTTGTAAATTATTTGCATTTAACTTAGATTTTTCAATGATTATTCATGTCTTTTGGCGGCTCAATCCCCCAATTTGGAAATGGGATCTGATGTTAGTGATCACTCGGCTGCATGTCCTTTGCTGATAATGTGAGCGCCCATCTGCCGAGCTGGCCAAGCTAGCACAGTGAATCCCATTTTGACACATGGGCAGAACTATATAGAATTATTCAAGCTTTTACCTATATATAATCTTTCACCGATATGCCTATATTTGAACGAATAGTTTTTTTTTTTTAAACTACATTGTTTCGTTAAACTTTTGACACACCTCCAAAAGCATCCGACAAATTTGCAATACGTCTAATGAAAATTATTTCATAATGACTTTCCTATTTCATCGCAATTTCGATGAACGTCAGTTGTTGATCTGATGCTTTGGCAAAGGAATGCCACTTGTGTTCTATCTAATTTTTGTCGCTCAATTGACAAAATTTCCATCAATATTCTAACAAACACTAGGGCCCTTTATTCATGGTGAAAACCGATGAAACTGAGCTGTGATTGGGACATTTTATAGCTAGTCGGCAAAGCGATGAAAAAGTAGCAATGAAAATTATTTTAGTGATTCGTCGGTATTTCGACAATAGATTGTTGATATTTCAACAAACTATCATTGTTTTTTGGAGTCAAATACAGTAGTGAAAGGGTTTTCCCCTATTTGCCTAGGTTGACCCCCTTTCATAAATAACTTTGTTTCATGTGTAGGATTGTGGACCGTTGGATCGATGATCTTAATCCTAACCATTCCCCACGGGCCTCGTAGGATTTTCTGATGACATCACTAAAGTGTGGCGAGGTCTGCGAGATGTTGCCACTTTTCATGTATGATGATGGGGCCTAGTCTAAATTTTCTAGCAATATGCATAAAGACTATCAAATCAACGAATCTCGTATGATAATGAGGGTTGATGAAGATTAATTATGGATGTTCATCACCAACCGCGCATAATTAAAATAATCATTTTAAAACTATTGTGAGGTGTGTAGACTGGTGACACGTGTTTTTGCCTAGTGGCATAGGGTGGCTAGTTCAGGCCCGCAAGTGATGAGCATGTCTACTAACTAGGAAGTGTGTTATTGGTTGAGGGGCCTACCATATGGTGACATGGGATTTTCAATGATGTTTGACTCAATCTGAGTCATTCAATATGGCAACCCACTTTTACATCAATTGCTTTAATTCAAAACAATTGACTCAGCCATGTGATGGTTGTTTGCGCTCTGCAAATGACACATATTAATGGTGCAAGATTTTCGATGGATATCATCATGATTTCCATGTGTGCGAGCGGTATTCTCCTAGAAATCATGATGAATTGTATGTCATTTTCCATAAAATTGGAAACTAATAGTGGTGAAATTAACATCAGCCACTATTCGCTTACTTGCTCGTACTGTAATTGGAGGATTAATGGTTACTACAGCAGTTTCCTCAATAAAGGCTTGCTAATTTTTCATTTGCATCATTGCAATTTCAAGTCTGAATTCGTCTATGCTACTGCATTGAGTGGTTGTTTTTCTTGTGAGGCTTTGGGTCCGAGTGTAAAATGAGAAAACCAATTGCTTTTGGTTCACCATTGCGTAGGAGTGTGAGGATGAGTGCAAGAAACTCTCAGCAAGAGGCAAAGCCAAGTGAATAGAGCATCATTCGTGGTGCTCTTAGAGCTAGTGAAGAAGGTGTTGGGTCTGTCTTGATTGTTGTTAGGAGTAGTCATTGGCTCAAAGGTCAGGTTGCATAGGAAAAGGTAATGGGTTGTGGAGAAGAAAGGAATTTTGTTGAGTGTGGTGGAAAATTAATGGCCGCGCTGAAGTTTGGGTAGTATGAGCTGCCCATTGAGATTACTCGTGGCTCTCATAGCAAAATTTTTGACATTGACTAAAATTATCATAGCTACCTCATGGCCTTAATTGAACTGGTTAGTATGAATGAGGAGGTCCTCATGGTATCCCCTATTTTCGTAGTGGCACTATGTGCTATTGTTTTTTTTGGTACTGGTACTGATAAGGATAGGATGGTTCTCCTACTTCTCCATGAAGTGAGGACATGGAGCGGTCACTTGTACCGTGGTCATGATATTGCTCCTAGTTCTAGTTAGTGGTGCAGTTTTCTGGGTCTTGCCTTTTTGTTTTGGTTTTGGTGTTGTCTCTCTTTTTGGTTCGATGTGGATGAATACGACAAATAATTGGTGGTGTTTTTCTTTGACCGATGTGTTACAAGGGTCTTAACTATTTTTGATTCCCTGCTTACTGAATGATTATATCCATCAGTATGGGAATTGTGAAATGAGATGAAATTTTGGTTTTGAAACAAAATTATGCTAAATGTAATAGAATGAGCCTGATGCTTGTTGCTTGTTGCTCTCCTATTCTATAAAGGAGATTTCAAGGCTCATTTCAGAGGTCATATTTTTTAATCCTAAAGTCTAGGTGGTGTACATTAAATGCATACAGTGCAGAATTCAGGATGACTTAGCTAGTAAATTGTTTTTGGTAGGGTATGTACATGGAATAGTCATAAAATATTTTATGTAATTATTGACATCAAAAGAAATCTAAAAAAATTAAGGCAATTTCTCTCATGTGTGTCTTATAACAGATCATGAATGAAATTATCAAGGGTTCTTTTATTTATCTTCAATGGTATATTTGAATGTATGATTCACTTTCTTTCTTTAACTTAATGAGTTAATCAAATGATTGAAAAGGGATTGTAGGTCTGTAATAATGTGCTAAGGATATAATAAGGAGTGTTGTTTTGAATATTGAAAGTCTTATGATGTAAGGCATTGACTGATATCAAGGTTAAATTTTATGTGACTCCTGCCCAATTTAATGAGGCACTATTAATTCATTTAGGGTTCATTAAATAATTCAAAATCAGCAACCCCTTGCATGTGGATTCAAGGTTTAAACATTATAAAAAAAAAATCAATCCATTCTAAGATGCAAATCTCATATAATACCTACATTCCTAGCATTAGGTGGTTATTTGCTCAATGGTCTACCAAGCCTTTGGTGAATGGTATCTTTTGCATTTGGTAGGAATTTTATTTGTGTGTGAAGTGTTCTTGAAGTAGGAAATATCACATGAACACAAATAGGAACACCCTCCTTGGTCCCACAAAGCCTAAAGAGTAGGGGTAAGGACTTAAGAAGATTTACTTATTAGTTGGCCACTAATTTTTGACATTTCTTGAGTATAGAGATTGGCTACCTCTTAGAGAGTGTTAGAGCTTAGCTGGAAACAAATTAACAAACCAAGAGTATACACATAGATGAGTGTTTGAGAATTCCTATGATGTTTAATCCTAGTAGGAATTCATGAATAATGATTTTTCTTTATTTTCATATGGGCCTCTTCTAAAATATTCACTCAGATAAACAAGATTTTTAAAAAGTTCAACCAAAAATATATAAATTACATATGAGCTTAAAAAATTGTGTCTAAAGATTCCCTTAAAAAATAGGGTTGCAAATTATGCATGCATATGTGATTTGATGTCTTGTTTAATTATAAGCCACCCAGCCATAAAATTTTGCAGGCCAATATTAATGTTTTCACATTACAAGATGCAATAAATTTGAAAATTCAATCCATATTCAAATAATTAGATATGATTGAATAGAAACAAAAAAACCATTTCTAAAAATCCATATCCATAATGAGACCAATTTAGGGCACACAAATTTGTGATTTCTCAAATCTCTTTTCAAAAAAATTCCTCATGCCACTCTAATACATGCCTAAGATGCAAAGCTACACACAAACTAAAATTAAGCATCAATTAGAGTTTTTTACACCTTGAATTTCAAGACCATTATGAGATACTCACTCTAGAATAGCCATAGAGCACTTAGAATTAAACATATATTTTCCACCTTAGATTTTGAGGAAGCACTTGAGTTAGTGAATATATTATTCTCACTTGAAATATAATTTTCAAGATATATTTTCCTAGAAAATATAATAACTAGTAATTTACCTAGAAAAATCATATTTTTTTGGTTCTCAAGACTATGCCTCCATTGTCTTAGAATTTCCACTTGAAACCAAGATTGGGTACAAAAATATCATGGATTGAGAAACAATCCTCACTAGAGAGCAACTGATAAGAGTGGGAAAATGTGTCTTCTTATTTTTAATTATCTAAACCTAAAAGAATTTTTTCATATAGCCTTGACATGAAATTAAAAATTAAAATTAAAATATAGAATTTTGGCCTTGAATATTATGCCTAAATGAAATCCCTCAGTAAACTTATTTAACCTTTATTTAAGTAGATTAAATTATAATTACTCAAGCAATAAACAACAAAAAATAGCTTAGTTCTATAAATATTAATACCATCAAAACCTTTCATAAATATATTTAACCTAGAAACCATTCTAACATGACTAAATATTTAATCAATTATACCCAAATAACATTTGATGAGTAAAACTATTAGTACATCCGAAGAAAGAGAAATAATATAAACTAAAATTGAAAATGAATGATATTTTATTATTATTTTAGAATAGTGTTGTAGAAGAAGTAGTTGAAAATAAGTGCCTTAGTGAGGTGAAAAATTGAGTCAAACACTATTAAACACCTAGAATATTGAGAGGGGGTGAATCAGTATTCTCTTAAGACATCCAAACATTAAACATTCAATTACCAAAGCATATTCAACTGCAATAAGGAAAGAAATCATGAAACATTCACAACATCACATAACTCATGAACATAGGAATTTTTACTTAGAAAACCCAAAATGGGAAAAACTACGGTGAGGGTTAGCGCATAATATATTATAACCAATTATAGTATATTTACAAAAATGCTTAGTTCAAGTGGACTCACTGTCCAAGTGGACTCACTGTCCATAGAAAAACATAGAAGAGAGATGGTTGCTCACAACCTATTATTGAACTATTACAATTGCATATGACATATGCATGAATTATAGTTCCATTGAAGCTTAATAACAATCTCTATCTTATTTTGATTCAACACTTTGCCTCACTCTTCATTTGCACAAATTCTAATCTTAAAATTAACATTAAATTATCTTCACAATTCTTTGATCAAATTCACATCACAGATATTAAATGTCACCCAAAATATTAAAAATAATCCAACTTATATATCTATATCAAGTATAACATCAATTAGGCTAGCCTAATTAGATGCAACAATCAAAATATACCATTTCGGCCCCAAAACATTTCACAACACAATTCAAAACTCAAAAAATATTAAGATAGGTCGGCATGGACCTATAATAGATCCCACATAAGATAGAAACACATATTTATCCTTCACACAACACCAAATGTGTTAGATCGGCTTTGCATAAGACCTAAAAGAAAAAATCCTTCATTTGTGTATCCACATCTTGACATGTGGACCTCAAAAATCGATACCATCTAGAATCTATACTCTACTGATGTTTGGAAACTTATCTTCAATACCGCAAGGCCAAAAAATCATTTGTAGAGAAGTGCAGATTCTCCCACAAAAACACACTATATAGAGAATAATTGTAATATGCCAAACCAAACTCTGTTACTCATATCTCTTAATCCATTTGTCCAAACACGATGAAATATTGGAATTGGGTACATATAAAATCCATAAAAAATGATGTTAGAAGCACAAAGGGATATCTTTATTTGTGGAGTGGTGTGGACCCAAAAACTAATAAATTGTTACACTGTATTGGTAGACTTGACAATTAGTCAAAATTCCACATAACTAATATTTCTGGAGTGAATCATCTTAGAAAAATGTCTTCCTTAACAACTCCAAAAACTATTAGGACTAATTAAAATGATTCATAACAATGTTGACATCAATGACAACACTATAGCACATTGTTATAATGTATCGTCCATACCATCCATGCTCATGTTACCAGGTAGCATCATCAATGATAAACTCTCCAATCTTCCAACAATCTCCCCCTTTGTCATTGATGGAAACATGCCAAAAATCTCAAAAATATTCTTGAAACTAGTCCAAAATGCTCTCCCCTTTGACATCAAGGGAAAATGATGCCTATTCAACTTGTTTTGATTGTCACCAAAACTCCCCTGAGAAATGTAATCATATATACAAATTGAAAAGTATAGATTGACTCCCCCTCGAGTAATGTACTAGAGAAAAAACCCAAAAACTGTATTGGAAACATCATTATATGGTCCACATATATACAAAGAATCTGAACTAAAATATAGAAAATGCATAAGAGATTGTAAGATAAATCAAATAGAGGTGGTTGATTCTTGTAACTTCTTCAAGTGATCTTCCTAGGCTTTCCTTCCATTACTCCATTCTCTGTTGGCCTCCACAAGTAGCCTACTCTGTATTTCAAACTCTAACAATAGTTCTTCTCCCTCTTCTAGATTAACAGGTACTAGACTCATCTTCTTAGCTTTTTCTTCACTTAGGAGAGATTTTGAAATAAATAATAATTTTGGAATGAGCATATCCCTTACCTCTCCAAACTCCAAAATAATGTGCTTTTTCTATGCTTGTTGTTGGAAGAACTTCTTGTGCATGCCTTCAATGGCATTCCTTATTACACCTATGAGGTTGAGTGTCAGATCATATGAACTTGAGGCAAAATTAATTTGAGACTCAATAGAGTCCATGCCCTTTCTTATCCTTTGTGTCACTCTAAGCCACTTCATACCATATTGATAAAGTGGCTTAGCTTCATTGACACAACCTTCAACATCTTTTAGTAACTCTATAAACTTTTTATGTGCAACTGCACATTTCTCTGTTATCTCCAACATCCTCTTATCACTTATCCTTTTATCCACTTCATTTTCTTCTTCTTCCTTTAGTTCGAATGCATAATCTTTGAATGAATCAATTAATAGTCTCAATTTTTCCATACTAGAGAGTGTGATGTCAAAATTTGATTAGGGCATGGTCTCTTGCAATTCCTTAACTACTTCTTCCATAAGTTCTCTTCTCTTCTAATGTGTTTTAATTATTTCCTTTCTTGGTGATGCATGAAAAATTTCTCCCATTTGTAGCTTGTGAATGGGAGAAATCTTGTCTAAATCAACATTTCCTTGGTGCATCGACAGTTGTAACAATTGCGATGATACAAGTTAAAATTTAGGTTTCATGCTCAAAATATTCTTCAAGGAATATTTGAAGGAGCCAAAAGATTCACCAGAAGCCTTAACAATTTCCACAACCTTTCTATTGTCCTATACAATACTATATTCTATTGGTTTTTCTATTTCATCTCTGGATGCATCCTTGTTCTTGTCTTCATCTTCCTCTTCATGCTCTTCTTCTTTTTCCTCATCAATATTTTCTTCTCCATTCTATGCATCATCATTAATGTCATCATCAACCTTGTTTGTGTTGTCTTCCTCTAACATGTCTTCGGTGTTTACCAGAGGAGTAACTTCATATTTTGGTAGTGGAGGAGGAGTGGCGGTATTTTCCTTTGCAATGTCTTCTTCGATCATTGCCTCCTCAACATTTCTCTCTGTCATACATCCTCCACTTTTGGAGAAGTGTTATCCTATGCAACTTCCTTTTTTATATCATTCTTATGTTGAGCACCATCTATCTACAGTTCTTCCTCTACATTAGGTTCTGGAGCAATGGTATCAACATTCATTTCTTCTTTGTCCACTAGTAACATACCCAATTTTTGAGCTATTTCCTCAACTTTATCATTGCTCTCCTTCAAGATCCTTTTAATTCCATCTTGATCCTTGAACCCATAAGGGTAGTAACCCTTTGTTTTGTCCTTATCTCCTTGCTAAATATAATATCCAGTGTGGCTTTGTCATTCTCAAATAATGGAATACTCACTCTCTCCAAAGCTTCTTCCTTAATCCTTTCATGTTCTTTTATTGACTCTTGTCATATTTTCAATAAAATGTTCCACAAATCATCAAGAACATGTTTCTTGATGTTTTGCATGTCAACTTCAAGTACAAAAATATACTTGACTATAGCCTCAATGATAGTAGCCTTGTATATTTTATCTACATCCTTATATAGGGTTGTAGTCTCTCCTAGCATATCATTTTGCAAAATGTTGTTAAAAAATGCCTTTAACTTGATGGGGGATGAGGCCTTATAGATTATTTTTGTTCTTTTTCTTTGCATTTAACCATATTCTTCTTTTCTTTTCCATTCTTATTCTTCTTCCACAATATCTATGCCAATACCCTTCTCTCTTTTTTCCTTTTGTTTCACTCTTCTCTTGGCTGGGATAGTTTGTGGTATAGTAGGGGTGGTCTTCTTCCTCTCTACTCTAGTGGAATGTACAATCGAATGGGATTTATCCCTTATTTAAGGGCTGACACTTGTCTTCCTTTTATCTCCTATAGAAAGAAAATTCCTAGAGGACTTCTAGACATAAGGAGTGGTAGAAATCCTACCATATCTCCTAGAACTTCTAGATGCTTCTATAGCAGTTGAATTTTCCTTTGCTCTCTCTCTAGCGTACCACACTCTTTCTTTAAATAGACCAATTTACTTATCATATACATAAACCATTTTGTCCACATTCTTATTAATCTATGGTTTCCTTTGTTCCATGTGGACTTCCATGGACTTTTCCTCATATGTACCATATCTTTGTTTTGTGGTGTCTTTGGGACTCTTAAACAAGATATCAACATAACCATTAAGATCTAATTCTATTACCTCATAACCCAGTTTAGGAACCCAAATAGTTCTTGGTTCCACTGCCTCCATAATCCATTGGTCTATAGAAAGAAGAAATGTGATATCATCTTTGTATTTCTCAACATTTGTCCTCAAAATTCTCTCTCTTGCATTCTTTTTTGGAATACTACAAAGAAAGAAGTAAGGGTATCATCTTGTGCTTTGAAATCTCCAAGAATCCTCATATGATCTACAATTTTATGTACAACTATCATTCCTCTTACCTAGGTTACACTTACAATAATGGGAAGCTCCTTCAAGAAATGTAAGAGTAAGAACATGAAAAAAGTGCCATGCTTAAACACATATTTCTTTTCCTTGTTCTGCTTCAAATTATCCATTAGTTTTTTCCTAAGTAACTCACATAGATCATAATCTGCACCATTTTCTACCATTTCATATGCCACTTTGACTACAATGGCAGATATAGAATTGTCTCTATTTGTATAATAAATTTTATAACCAATAATCATAGCTACATATCTCATAGTTGGATTCTTTATGTGATTTATGAAAAGGGCTCTCTTGTCATATATTGAACTTGTTTTCTCCATAACCATTTCAATTTTAATGGACTTCAAAATAGGAATGAGTTCAGTGGAGCATAGACCGGTGATTTATCTTGTTACTTCCTTAGTGATCATATTTCGCATATCAATATAGAAAAAATGATCATGTATTCATCTTAAAGCCATTCTAATCCACTTGTTATCATAAAAGAAATTGGGGAACCATTGTCACACATCCAATTTATTATCAAATAGGTTTTTATATTCTATCTTTAGGGTGAAGTTATCTCTTTTCAACTCATTTTCTCATAAATCAATTAACTTAGTGGGAGAATTCTCTTTCATTTTTCCATGAATGTAAGCCCTAATATCTTCAATCAGTAAAACCCCATATGGAATATACAATAATGTGCCTAACGGGTCATCATTTATGGATTTCACAAGATACCTTTAGAAATTTGGTTGTGGTTTCTCTATAACCTCTATGACCCTTGGTGTATTCATTCAAAACTAGATTTAAACTGCTTTCAAACAAATTTTTTTAAAACTAGGACATGCAAGATTCACAAAATACCTTTTTACTTTGTTTTCCGAACTAGCATTTCAATGATCTGAATCTCGAATCTCCTTATACACTTTGAATTATCTTCTTTCTAGTCTACTCCTCGAATTCTTTTGTGAAATGAGTTTTCCTTAGTCAATTTTCGTATAACCTTTTGATTCGACCTAATTTTGCGTTGAATGCTTCAACCCATAAAGTTGGAAACATTTTATCTGTATGCATAGACAACTTCTGAAGCTCCACAAACTTTTGCATCATCATAGTTTATTCCACAATCTTTACCAATAGATTGAGCATGTTGATCTACATCACATATATTCATACTTAGATCTCAACACCTCTTCCCTAACATGGGACAAAATATATCCATTAAATCCCCCCTAATCTATAGCTCTTGGCTTATTTTCCAAAGGAAACATCTACACTAGAGGATGGTACAAATTCTCCATTTTCTTTCTCCAAATATTTTCCATTTCATTCTTTACTTCAACTAGATCAACCTTTTTAACCGGTTCATTCCTTTTTACCAAATTGTGCTTCCTTTTATTTCTTCTTCTACAAAAGCTGGCAATGTGTCCAAGTCTACTGCAATTATGACATGTGATATTCTTTTGAATAGTATTCCTTCCATTCACTCTAGATATGCATTGATTAGACTTGTGTCCAAACCCATAACATGTATAACAATAACCATTAAAATATTAAGTCATTCTACCATTGTTATAGCCATTCATCATTTGACTTCTTCATTCACTTGCTCTATGACCAAATCTTTTGCATGTAAAACATTGACCAAAAATGGATGGAATATTCTAATTCATTCTACTTCTACATTCCATTTCTTTGTGTCCAAAATTATTGCAATAATAGAAAAACCATTGAAATATGGGTACCTTTGTGAATTTGGTTTCCTTACTGGTGGTCTTCTAGCTTCATTTCTTTGATTCTAGATATTTCCATTGTTCTTCTTGTCTTTAGTCTTCTTTTTTTCATTCATATTTTCTTTCGCATTAGGTCTCTGATCAAATTTTGAGCTTTCCCCTTTTTCAAATGCTAAGCCACCTTTGTTTTTGGATGCTTTATGACCTAAAATAATCTCATCAAGCATTATAGAACTCATCTTGAATTTTTCTTCATGACTTTTTTCTTTTCTAGATTTGATCTTAGGTTTATTACTTCTTGTTCAAGCCTTATGCATTCCTCTGATTTTATTTTCACCATTCCATCTAGATATTCCTTAACTATTTTCTTTTCTTCAACTTGCACTTTTAGTCTAATGATGTTTTCATTTTCTTGTTCCAACTATTTACTGACTTCCTTATTTCTTTCTCTGAACTTCTTGATTTTATCTCTCAATTTTCTAATACATTCATTTTCTTCTTTGAAATTTTCTTTCAAATCTATATTTTCACCTTCAATTTTTTTCTAGATCTTCAAGAGAAACTTTCAGTTCTCCATATTTGTCAAGCACACAACATTCTTCTATAAAATCAAAAATAGGAATCTCTTTTAGAGGAATAAATTTTTTTCTGTTAGCCACATGTTTAATCTCCAAGACCTTTCCAAAGTGGTTAAGCTCCTTTCAAGGAGACATGCTCCAATACCAATTGTTGAACACCCAAAATACTAAGAGGGGGGTGAATCACTATTCTATTAAACCATCCAAACATTGAACATCCAATTACCAAATAATTTTCAACTACAATAAGGAAAGAAAGCATGAAACATTGACAACATCACATAACACATGAGCACCAATATTTTTATGTGGAAAACCCAAAATGGGAAAAACCACGGTGAGGATTAACTCACAATATATTATAATCAGTTATAGTATATTTAGATAAATCCACACTATAGGTTGACTCACTATCCAAGTGGACTCATTGTCCACAAAGAAAAATATAGAAGAGAGATGGTGGCTCAAAACCTATTTTTGAATTGTTACAATTGTATCTAACATATGCATGAATTACAATTCCATTGAAGCTTAATAACAATCTCTATCAGATTTTGATTTAACACTCTGCCTCACTCTTCATTTGCACAATTATGATCTTCAACTTAATATTTGCAACTTAGCTTTGCACTACTCTGATCAAATTTGCATCACACATATTACATGTTACCTAAAATATCAAAAAAAATCAAACTTATATATCTGCATCAAGTGTAGCATCAATTAGGTCGGCCTAATTATATGTAAAAATTAAAGTATACCATGTCCACTCTAAAAAATTTCACACCATAATTAAAAACTCAAATAATCTTAAGCTAGGTTGGAATGGGCCTATAATAGATACCACATAAGATAGTAACACATATTTTTCCTTTGCACAACACCAAACATGTTAGGTCAGCTTTGCATAAGACCTAAAAGAAAAAACACTTTCATCTATGTATCCACATCTTGACACATGGACCTCAAAATTTAATACCATCTAGAATCTATATTCCCTAGTAACATATGACAACTTATCTTCAACACCGTAAGGCCAAAAACTCATTCACGAAGAAGTGAAAATTCTCCCACAAAAACACACTATATAGAGAAAAACAAACTTTATTACTCATATCTCTTAATCCATTTATCCAAATATGATGAAATCTTGGAATTAGGTACATCTAACATCCAAAAAAATGATGTTAGAAGCACAAAGTGATATCTTCATTTATGGAGTGGTGCAGACCCAAAAACAAATGCACTGTTACATTGAAAATTTTTACAATTAGTCAAACTTCCACATAACGAATATTTCCAAACTAAATAATCTTGCAAAAATGTCTTCCTTAACAACTCCAAAACCTATTAGGATTGATCAAAAATGATTTGCAACAATGTTGACATTAATGACAACATTGTAGCAGATCATTATGTACCTTCCATACCATCCATGCTCATGTTTCCAAGCAACATCATCAATGGAAAACTCTCCAATATTTCAAAAAACACAACCATTAATAGTGAAAAATATGAGTGAAAAACCTAATAACTAGACATACAAATGAACATCAAAGCCATAAAATTATGATACTCAACTTCAAACCTATAGATGTTTCTGATATGGATAAAAATATGGGAAAGGGCCTAGAACCATAACATGTAGTGACCATAAAGAGAATAAAAGAGAATATCATGAGATATGGGAATAATAAACTTTACACTAATAAATAAAAAATAGAGAACACCATAATGACTTGTGAAACCCGAACAAACACAAGAATAGTAGAGAATTGGAACAAAGATAACAATTACTAATTAGTAATATTCTTCAAACCACTTATTGCCTCCCACTCATGATTGAGGAAGTTGAATATATAAAAAAGTAGCCCCTAAATAATTTCATTTACATCTTTGGCCTTTCATTTCACCTCAAGCTTCTTGACTCTAATTATGTTTGCCCCTCCTTGTCTTACAATTTCACTATTAAACAAATTCTTATATTTCATCCTTTCTAGATCAATTAAAGTAAGAAACTCATAAATTTTCTCCACATATTTGGCCTTCCCTTTCACCTAGACAACCAATTCGCTCTATTTCTATTGGTTACCACTTCCTACACCATAGTATCATTTTTTTCCAAGATCTTATCTTTCATCTTTTCCAGCATAGAATCGAAAAAATATAATGTGGTAGGAGAATTTTAATTAGTTTTCTTGATAAAAATAATAGCCTTGGCCATTTTCCCTTTTATATTTTCCTACTTTTTCTTTAGATCATGTATGTCTTGTTCAAGAGCTTCCCATTTTCCAAATACAATACAAAACTTCTTGACCTCTTCCCATATACCCTCATAAACCCCATCCTTGTAACATTGTAAATTTTAATTATAATGATCTTTTTCTAGATACTAAATTTTAATTTTGGCTACACACATTTGGGAGAGTTGTGATTTCATTACATTGTTATGAAGGGTTATACTTTCTTGTACCTTATTAACCTTGTCATCTAGAGTTTTATGATATTTGTATATAAAACTTATTTTTCCTATCTTTCTTTTGGTCACTTGATGATCAAAAAGAGGTTTACTTGAGAGATTATCTAGCATAGAAAGAGAGGGCTTAGTTGGAATTTCTAGGTAGGGGGATGGATTCTTCATTGGGGTTGAGAAAAAAAAGTGAGGAAATGAAAGGGGATAAATAGAAGAGGCCACCACAAAAATGTTATCCTTTTGTTGATCATGTTTATTCTACCGCTTGTATTTAGGATGAATATAGTGTAGATTTTTAATGGAAATATAAAGATTATGGTGAGGGGAAATCTAATGGGATCAAAATAATCCACATTATTTCCCTTTTCATTGGTAATTAAGGGGTGAAGAGTTTTATCTTTAGACGGATGATCATTTTGATCAATTAGGGGCATGAAGATTTTAACCGTTGATGGGGGGTTACTATTCTCTTCCCCATTAATTGTTAAATTTTAAGAGTGGGACCCAAAGAGGAGTAAAGGGGACTAGATATGGGCTATTGATATAGGGAATGAGAGTTTGGAGTAGGCTATGATCCAACTAGAAGCAGTAGAGGTGGTATATTAACCCTAGATGTAGGGGAAGTTATTTTTCACTAGTGACCATCTGAAAAATTAAATCCTCAAGGGAAATGAAAATATGAAAGTAAAAATTCAATTTGATAGTATGACTTAAATGGTTCAACATAGGTAAAATGTAATGCCCCGCCATGCAACCCTAGAGGAAGTTAAAAACAACTACTTAAACGGACTAATTTTTTTTTTTGGTTTAAGTAAAATTAATAAGCAAGTTCACTACCCAAAGCCAGCAACCTCTAAGGCTATGATACAGAGGTTATATTGGACCTCAACAAAAAAAAAAATCTAAACCATGTCAAATATTTAATTAAGAAATAAGCACATACATTCCAATTAAGATAATTTACATCAAGCCTAAGAGATAACTTTCAAATTCATTTATACATTGATAACAATAAGATTACAAATCTCATTCATCGAATGAGGCAAGTCTAAAGAATAAGATTACAATTACAACTTTCCACCTCGATAACAAATGAGGGGTAATAAATCACAAGAACAACTGAAACTGAATCCCACGAGCTCTCCCACTAGAAGTCTCATTCACATGAACATGAAGAAAGCCCAACAGATTAAGGTGCATGCCACCCAACTAAGTGGAACCCAAAGGCCCACCCCCTGTGCTAGGAGATAGTAACAAGGAATCCTAGCCAAGACCATCTACCTCTAGACACAGGCTAACACAAAACTAAACCAAATTGAAACAACCAATCACATGTACCATACAAGTACAACACAAGTACATCATGAGTACAACTAAGGTACAACATAAGTACAACTTAGGTACAACTCTACATGGTCACATTGCTTCTAGATACAAAGCAAATCAAGTATGTTATGAGAACCATACACACATAATCATTTACCAACTGTTGTCCTAGACAGAGTGTCATCACATAGCTCGTCATGAGTTACCCAATGTGGATCTTCATAGGCTCTGGCTAACTTGGTGGTCTCAACCGATCTCCGACCCTCATGCTTACTAATACGGGATCAAAAACCTTCGTACAGACAGGATAGATGACCTTTCCATTCCAGGCCTTCCCACTCACCCCAAGTCTAAACAAGCACTTGCGAATATGAGTGAAGCTAGAACTTATCTTGATTAGTGTGATGTACCACCTAACCTCTAAGTACATTGATTTAATTATCACTTGATTAACTACTTCTGAAGGTTACCCAATCTTACCTCTTATGGGCTCTAGCCCCTAACAGAAGCCACTCTTCTACTTGACACCATACACACCATCCAATTACCAAGGGTACCAAAGTGCAAACAAACAAGATAACATGACCACTCCTTTCTCAGGAGGTGACAAAAGTTCAAACCCTCTCCAAACACTGGAGGTAACAAACATAACAAAGTCACTCCTTCCAAGGAGGAAAAACTCACATAATCCACTCCTAATCCAAGGAGGCACAAAACTTCCCCGTTCATGGAAACCGGGTAAATCACTAACTTGTACCATGCACTACCCAGGGAATTCAAAATAGGTTGACTACATGACACGACAACCCACATATTCAAAACCCATTTGGAAGACTTATCATTCCCTATAACTCAATTTCCCCCATAGGGAAACATAAATAGTTCACAATCAAGACGAGCAAGTAGACAAGAATTAAATTCTACTTTGGATTTACTAAATCCATTTCGTCATTATCATCCAACAATTTATTGCATTAAATAAATTGAATTAAATTCGTCCTTTCAATTAAGACAAAAATTAATACTAATTATTTAATTTCTCTATTGGCATTTAATTAATAATGAATTAACCAGATAATCATATAAACAAAATTCCAAGATGTAAAATAATTATTGACTCCTCATTTAATTGTAACCGATTAAAACAATCCCTTGATTGAGCAAATGTAATATTTAAAATTTAAAACTACTCTCCTTTGAATAATGTTCTAAATAAAATAATGATTTAATTAAAACCATCATGCCTATTTTTATTTCCCCAAAATAAATCTAATTCATGCCCTCAACAAAGCCATAAAACAAAATATATACACATAAAAACAATATCTACACATCCCCATTTAAATCAATATAATATAATATCCAATATTATACTAAATCTTCTATTGGTAAAAACCCATTTTACTAAGTTAATATTATAACATTATAATATTAAAATTAT
Organism: Sequoiadendron giganteum; assembly: GCA_007115665.2. Classification (NCBI taxonomy): domain Eukaryota; kingdom Viridiplantae; phylum Streptophyta; class Pinopsida; order Cupressales; family Cupressaceae; genus Sequoiadendron; species Sequoiadendron giganteum. The sequence goes on along the minus strand of CM021103.1, from coordinate 440,792,838 downwards.
TTAAATATCTTTTAATATTATAAAATCATAATATTAAAACTATTAAATGTATTTTAACATTATAAAATTATAATATTAAAAATATAAATAAATACTATTATTTTATTTTAAAAACACAAAGCATGTGCCTCGGTCCACGCGCCAACCCTTAGGGTTGAATCGTGTGGCCTCAGGGCGTGTGCATAAGGATGGCGGGATTTTTTTGTAGGCGTCGGCCATAGATTTCATTGGCAGCGATGGTGGGTTTTGCAGGCGGCAGCCACAGGAGGTTGGGTAGGCGGCGGGTGTTGCACTGCCAACGACCACTAATGGTGGCCGCGACTGTGCATTACACAACCGACCACCATTAGTGGTGGTCATTGCACAGTCTACGCGGGTGGAGGAGGGCGTTGGGCATGACTCCCCCACATCGCTTCCCAAAGGGGCAGTTGTGGGCTGAGCCCCTAGCCCCCAATAAATTTCATTTTATTATTATTATTTTTTTTTAAAGTTTTTTTTTTTTGAATGAAAAAAAAACTAGAACCCCAAAAATAAAACTAGTCCATTAAACATTGAACCTGGCAAGTTTTTTTTATATATAAATTTTGCCAGCATAACCCTACAAAGGGAAATAATATGAAAAATATATAAATAAGTATATGTATATATATATGAATATATATATATATATATTATCATTTAACCAAATTGAAATTTCAAACAAAATGAAGAACAAGATTCAAATGATAATTTTACACACAATAATTCATTTAAATTTTGAAACAATCTTTTTCAAACAGAGTGTTCTCCAAATTTTGAAAGCAAAAATCCAAATGGCTTTGTTTTGCACACAAACAATAGATTACAAATGATTTCCCATCAACACATACATTTTGAATCTCAAAAGAAACTAAATACAAAGATATGAACCTATTTTTTTAAGTTGAGAGAGAAGATCTTGATGGTGCCTTGATTCCCACTTCAACTCCACAGATTCCTCAAGCTTTAATCCAAAACCCACAAAGTTGAAAAATTTCTTCCTCTTTCTAATCCAATCTTTCTCCAAAACTCCATGATTTAAAATTGTGAAGAAAAATTCAATAATAAAGAAATTCTCCAACAAAAATCCTACAACCACCCCATCAATTTCTGAAAACATAATAGCAAATATCTTCTTCTTCTTTTTTCAATTTTGAATTCAAACTTCTAAAAATGCAATTTAAATCATTTTCCTTTATTTATTTTTTAATTCCATCTTTTCTATTTTCCACTTTCACACAAAATGCCCATAAATTTCAAAATGCATAACTTAATTTAATTTAACACAATCAAATTTAATTAATTAATAAAATAAATCTTAATCCAAGATTAAATATTTTTATTAATTAATAAATTAAACCACTTCTCTAACGTTATAACCCAATTAATTTAATCCATAACTTTAAATACATAATGCCATTAATCACCATTTTCTAACTTGGAATTTAAATTGAAACAAGTCAAATTGATCAATATTAAAACAACTTAACCCGACTCACACGTGACGACACACTGTGACTAGGGTGATGACTTAGCACGGAAAACCTAGCTACTATCTCCCAATCGAATACCGTTGGGCAATGGACATGCTCAAACCTGTGAAACCAGGTGGAGTCGATGTCTTGTACTTGTCAACCTGCAAACAAAGAGTATATCCACATGCAATAATATGTCATAAATAAGGCACACCGTGAAGAGGAAATCATGAAATCATAGGTTGCTCGCAAGCGAGTGATGCGATACCGTCCCCTTCACCAATATAGTGTAACTAACTGGCAAATCTAACATACTAATATATTCTGAAGCATAAAACATCATTGATTCAAACATCCATAATGCTAATCCAAAACATGTCATAATGATAACATCATAATAAAATACCATCGCATCAAAATATAACATTAATGTCGCTTTATAGATAGCAATCAAATAACAGCCAAGTACCATAGTCAAGGTACTAACAGAAAGTACAACATAAGAGAGCAGAACACTGTTCGATCAAAAGGACAAAATGAAGGGGTATTACATAAAATTTAAGAGTATAAATGCTTGTACCTTGGCCACCATTTCTCAATATCCTTAACAATTTTATCTATTAAATCTATTTTTTAGTCTCCACATTTTCATCCCTCCTAAGGAATTTATTCATGGTGCCATGATTGTGGCTTGATTTTCTTCATAAGGTGTCCCCCCTAAATATAGAGTGCAATTGATATACATGTAATTCATTAGAAACATTAAAGGAGATTCATCTTATGTAATTCATTCTAGATTTCCAAGATTTTGCAAAATTTTGGGATATCACAATGTCATGCCTATTCATAGCCTCATTATAAGATGAGGTTACCTATCCTTAGAATATCCTAAAAATCAATATTAGTACAAACATTCTCATAATTCAATGGCTCGACTCTTCATAAATCTCCTCCCATAATGTTATAGAATAAAATTCCTATTTTCTTAGCCTCTCATTGTTGATCTTTCCTTAACATATTGTTTCTAACTATAAAATCAGAGGAGTAGTGACAAGTGATCCTCCAACCTACCTTACCATTGTTTCTCTAGTTAATACAATTCCCTCCAGCCGTGTTAGTCATATGTCAAGGGACTACAACATGTTGTATCTTAATTATTTTGTGTCACATCCTCATTGATTTGGATTCTCATGTTAAGTGATATGGAAAGAAAATATTCACATAGTTTAACCCCATCTATGTGGCCTCTAAAATTGGCTAGTATGCTTGCCAAATAATTTCCTTCTCTAAAGATGTTTTTGGATTTATCTTCTTTGAACTCCCTTACAATGTATTTGATTTCCTTTATGATGTCTCTATAGGTCCATTGATGGGTGGCTTTAGAATTAATCATATCTATAACATATGGAATGCCATTCTATTATAATTTATTGTATTCCTTTATTCTTGGCCAAAATAATCCCTTGAAGAGCCATTGAGGCTTGAACATAATTATTAGCTTGACATCTAAGGTTCTCGAAGAAAGCACATATGGCTTGATCTCTATTGTTCCTTATCATTCTTAACTGATAGATGATATCATCATTAATGAATAAGCATACTTTGAATATCCATAAGAAAAGAATAAAAACATATGTAATGAATTTAAAAAGGATTCTCAAATATACTTTACAGTAATTTTACACATCCTTGTAAAGAGTAACTAATCAACACGCCATCATCTTTGTAAGTGTAACATCAAGAATACATATCGAATATATATATATCTCCTAAATTTTCTTAGGGAACGAGGGAGATACTTGCACAATTAAGAATATTCTTCCCTTTTAGTCTTCTCTTGAATTAAGCATATGTACTTGTATGGAAAAAGGTGATGTTTCAATACAAAAACTAATGTCTAAGATTTTTTTATCATTGAATATATATAGAAATTTATGCTAGGAAAGTCCAAAATTGACTGACCACCTTTACATCATTAAATTAGGTATATATAACATAGCTTACAATTTCAAGAGTTTCGAATATTGTTCTAATTGTCACAATCTAAAAGTACTTTTAAATACATAGACACTTATAAATAAGAGAAAAGAAATTATATTAGTGAATAAATCCATCAAGAATCAATATTTGATAGTTATGAATTGAGAAAGAAATCTCTATTTTTATGCAACAATCATATTTTATAATAGACATATAAAATAATATTAATGTATACTTAATAAATTAAATGCAACCATCCACCATATTAAATAAGAAACAATATATAAAAAAAAATATGATCCTTACATAAACTATATATCTATTAGAAATAGCACACAATTTTCTTGATTGAATCATAACAAAATTAATTTATATTACAAAGTCTACTCATCTAATTTTATAGTCAAATCCTACCTAAAAATAGGGAGTGAAATTAAATTTCATGAGATTACTAAAGTAATGTGAAATTTATCATCGAGAAAAAATAATGTAAAGTTATTCTTATGAATCAGTAAAATGATCTATAAAATTTAGGAATAAAGGCACATGATGTATCTAGGGTATCTAAGAATCAGTAAAATGATCTATAAAATTTAGGAATAAAGGCACATGATGTATCTAGGGTATCTCGGATATAGCATGGAATTTTCGAGGCCAATTGTTATTGATTTCGTGCTATTCAAATTATCCAAGTTGAGCAATGAAATCACCATGTCAATCACAATAGGAAAGTAGCACAAAATCATGATAATGGATCAGTGTACAATAGCCCTCAATGTTAAATCGAGATTCTAAAGTACATGAAATCACTTAAGGGATGCCACTTACAACAAACCATGCATATATTTCACACGGGAAAATGTACCACGGGATGGACTAGCACAAGTTAAGTGGGGAAATGCATACCGTAAAGAGAGGACAATTTGGACCATGTGTAAAATACGAAGCCAACTTGGTGATGCATATTCGAGAATTAGGCCAAGATGTGTACTAAAAGTGAGGGATCTACATTATAGATCTTTGAACAAAGACATTAAGAGGGATGTAAAATTCAAACACTTAGCCATAATGTCTAAGGCATAGTGGGTCCAAGGAGTAGTAGGGCTAAAATTGTATGATCCAAGTGGATGTAAAAATGTGAGTCTCTCAAAATTTATAAAATTTTGAATTTTGTGTAATATATTCAAATATTTCGAATATAAGTGAAATATGTTGTGAATTTATGGGCTTCATCAAATTAGATAGAATTGAAAATATTTGGTCTAAAATTAATAGATATCAATGTTTTTAGCCTAGATTCAAATATAGGTCATGAAATAAGATGCATGAGACATAATAAATTCATGAGATGGAGTCCCTATTGATAGGTTAGACCTAGACAATATTAATCTTAGATTAGTTATACATATAAGGTTGAAATAAAATTCACAACCTAGTGACATAAAGGATCAATACAATGTTGCTTATTAGATTTACAAATAACTAAAATGAACTTAGGGGTCAAGAATAAATCTTGAAACATAAAAATTGGTGGCATAGTAAACATGTAACATAGGGTATAAATAATTGGAGGAAAGGAGAAAATATATAAGCATGAAAAAAAGATGCAATGACATAAAATATATCATTTTATAATAAGAATGTAAACACATAGATAGGTTATAATCACTAAGGTGTGTTTGTGAAAGGTTGCTCCTCATATAAGAAAATGATAAATCAAGGGTGGCGATAAATTCTAAATAAGAACCATGAAATAAATTCAAGAATATATAACTAAATTATTGAAAAGGGCACAATAATCATGTAAGAATTATCAGTGATAGGTAAGTGTGTAGATTCCTTAAAGATAAAGGAAACAATGATGCTAATACTTCCTTCAATAAGAAGTGATCACAAGTAATAAAATATGGTGAATCATCATGAGGACAATGAAATGTCACATATGATGTGAAAAATGTAAGTACTTGTACATTTGACAACTAACATAAAATATCATGCTCATCATAAGCACATGAAAATTTAAGGGTCATAGTAACTACCTTATCATCCAAGTCATAAAAAAATGAATTAGTAAGTTATGCCACCATCAATAGTGTTAGTCACCATGATTAGTATAATTGTATTCTAAATGTAAATGATGGGTAAATAATGTGTTATAATTATAAATACACCCCCAAGTATTTATAATAAGGTAAAATTGAGGAATAGGAACATTTTATTTCTACATTCATGAAGATATATAATTCATGAATCACTCATAATGATGTCAAAGAGTACACAAAAATACATGGATCAAATGGATATATTGACCTATTAAAGGAGGTGATATAGAAGTGGTATGTATCTATTTTATCAATATTGTGCATTCTTCAATTCAAAATAAATGTTGAATATATTATTAGCATAGAATAAAATATTTTTATTTTGACATTTATAATTTATTTATATGATCCTATAGAAGAAGCCTAATCATGATGTCCACTATTAGGAACCCATATCCATGGTTTTTATCTAAGGATGTGATTACAACACATGGATCTAATATAGTGTTGAAAATTAAGTAGTGCATGACATAGATTATGTAATAAATAATAAATTAACATGTTAATGTTAATTTATTAGATGATATTTTTTAGTTAGTTATTAGTTAAGTGTTAGTTGGTATTTAGTAGTTTGGATAGTTAGAAAGAAGAAATAATTTATAAAGCAATAGAATGTAATGATATATGTGTTCAATATGAATGATTGATTTGTTATTGTTTGGGCATAGATAGCTCTTTGATTTTCTAAATTTCAATATGTTATCAAAGTATGTTTTCTAGACCTTTATGTTTGCCTTCAATTCACTGATCTTTCCTTATACAAAGCAATGCTCAATGTTGATACTGTGAGGACCACATGCAAAATTTATTGCTATCCATCCACCACTCTTGAATTTTATCAATAAAGGGGCAATACAAACCATGCACAATTTTTTTGGCTTTATCATCCATTTGTATTTTATTCTTGTGTTTTGTCACTAAAGGTGTAGTGTAGGCCACGAGAAAATTTTCTAGCATTCATCATCCATATTTATTTAGTTTCTCTCCTCTCTACATCTTATTTTCTCTTTTCATATTTTTCATTTCAGTTTGCTCATTTTCATATGAACTTAAAAATAAAAATTATACATTTATACATTCAAGGTTGTAGAAATTAAGTGTTACAAAAAAGTGTAGGAGGTTAAGGTGGTTGAGAACAACTATTATATCCTTTATTTGTGAAGTTTTTTTTAAATATTGGAATGGATATATTATGCTTCTCTTTGATGGATAGTTAGGCTATGCAAATGAGGAATCATAAGCTCAAAATATTCTAGAAAGTTGATCAAGTGGAGAAAAAAACCTAGAAAACATTTAAGAAAACTATCAATATTTAATTTATAGTTTGATGTGGAAGATAGAGTCATTTGAATGGTTACTACCAATTTAATATATCTTTTTTATGGAGATATAAGGGTGTAATATATTTACATTTGCACATTGTAATTGGATGAATTATCAATAGAAACTAACATCGAAAGGATAAATTTCATTGAAGGGTAAAAATATGAGACAAGAAAATTATTGATATTGTAGCACTAGAATAAACTCCCTAAGTTAACACTAAAGGGGGGTGTTATAAATTTAGTGAATGACATAGATTATATAATAAATAATAAATTAACATGTTAATGTTAATTTATTATAAGCTAGATTTTAGTTAGTTATTAGTTACATGTTAGTTGGAATAAGTGGTTTGGATAGTTAGAAGGAAGATTTTTTATAAAGCAATAGAATATAATGATGTATGTGTTGACTATGAATGACTGATTTTTTGTGTTTGAGCCTCTAGCTCTCTGTTTGTCTCAATTTCAATATTGTATAAGAGTAGTTTTTCTAGAACTCTATGTTTTTCTTCCATTCACTTGTCTTTTATTATCAAAAGTGGTGTTCAAATGATTATGTAATGAGGACCAAGTGCAAAATCCATTGCTATCAATCCATCATTCTTGCATTTTGTCAGAAAAGGAGAAATGCATATCATGTGAATTTGTTGCTTCCTCATCCATCTACATTTCATTCATGCATTTTATTAATAAATGTGTAATATATACCATATGCAATTTTTATGAAATTCATCATCCATGTGAATTTAATTTCTCTCCTCTCTTCATCATATTCACTCTTTTAATATTTTTCATTCTAGTTTTTCACTACCATATGAAAATTAAAAAATATTTAAACATTTATACATTCAAGGTTGTAGAAATCTAAAGTATTAGAGAAAAGTGTAGAAGGTTAAGGTGGTTGAGAAGAAGTTTTATATCTTGTGGTTAAGATTTTTTTTTTTAGGTTTGGTATGTATTTATTACATTGCTCCTTAATGAATAGTTAGGCTATGCAAATGAGGAATCATAAATTCTAAATGTTCTATAAATTTGATGAAGAGCATAACACAACCTAGAAACCATTTGAGAATATTACCAACATTTAATTCACAATTTGATGTGGAAGATAGAGGCATTTGAATGATTACTACCAATTTAATTTTTCATTTTTATAGATCCATAAGGGTGTAATATATTTAAATTTTCATGTATTATAATTGGATTCATTGTTAGTAGAAGCCAACATCCAAAGAAAAAAATTATTGAATGGGGAAATATTGAGACAAGTCAATTGTTGATATTATAGCACCAAAATAAATTCTATGGTAGAACTAGAGGAGGGTGTTATAAATTAAGTAGTGCATGAAATAGATTATGTAATAAATAATAAATTAACATGTTACTTTTAATTTATTAAATGATTGTTTTTAGTTAATTATTATTTGTGTGTTAGTTGATAGTTATTGGTTTAGGTATTTAGAAGGGAGAAAGAATTTATAAAGCCATAGAATGTAGTGATGTATAAGTTAAAGATGAATGATTGATTTATTGTATTTGAGCATCTGGATCTTTATTTTTCTTAATTTAAATATATAGTGCACTTTAATTTTAGATTTGTAAGTCATTTTTAGTAATTAAGAAATTTACTTAATTTTTTTCATGGTTAAAACTATGTTTTATTTCATTGAGCTATGATATAGGGGATACGATAAGAGAGTAATGCAACATATACTATTCATTTTGTCTCCATAATCTAGATCACAAACTACTATATATTTAGATGGTTAATTGGTGGGAGCTTTGAAAAAAGGGGTAAAAATTTATTATTGAAACAAAAACTAGCAAATATAATAAAAGCCCCAAAAGACCAAAGTAATCAAATAATATAGCGGAGCTAGGCCCCAAAACAATGGATGAAAAGAGGGCCTTGGCCCTACTGTAACCTACAAACACAACAACCAAGAAATAAAACATCCAAGCTCCCCTAGATCTAAGCAGTTTGATCCTTGTGAAGAGCCTAAAGTAGGATTAAGATTTTGTATTGATCTAATTGAATCCAATTCCCCACATTCCATGCCTCCCTTCAATCAGAAGACCATTTAGACAATAAATCTACCACTTTGTTCCATTTTCTAGGGATGTGGACAAAGAAGATAGAGTCAAATTTTGAAGTAAGATGAAGAATTTTCTTTGTAAGAGAAGAATCCTAAAAGTCTTGATTATTAATCAAGGAGACTAAACTCATAGAGTTTGACTCACAAGTCACCGTCTTCCAACCTAAGCCATAGGCCCTCTCCAAATCCTTAAGAATAGTTGAATCCCCCATCTAATAATTAGAGTGAACCCTCATATAGATGGGGAAGAAGAACTAAATAGATCCCCTATTATCGCAACCGACCCCTTCAATCCTAGCATCACTAGGATTTCCTCAACTAGATCCACCCATATTAATTTTAGCATACCTTCAGAAGGAGGAACCCACTTACTTTTTTGGTCCACCCTCTTAGAATATTTATTTTTGCTTATCCAACGAACCTAAGTAGCTAAGGGAATAGGAAGCTCAAGGAGGTTAGAAGTATGCACCTCTGAATAGGACAAAGCCTCTCCCAAGTCAAATTTGGACTTGATAATTTATTTTAGCATGTCTTTGACCTTATACCAAACCTAAAGAGTACTTAGATTGTATTCCTAGAAGATGCATCTATATCTTAATGAGCCAAATTTTCCAAATAATAAGAGATGGATCCAACTCCCAAGTAGTCAATAAAAAGGACACATAAGCTGGAGGAGGGCCCAATTTCTGCCAAAATCATATAAAGACCAGGTATACATAAATGGTTTCCTCCAAATCATCCACCAAAGCCACCAAATTTCCATAGAAAAAGTACACTGAAAAAAGAGATGAACCCGCATAGAAAATTGAATGATGTGTCACAAAAACTCTTCTCCAAATATTATCCCAAGTGATATTTTTTATGACTCAATAGCTACAAGAATATATTGTATTTATTACATCTAAAATTATTCCAAATATTCTTCCACCAAGAGTGCTCTCTTAGGTTTCCATTTTGAGATTCCAAGATAGCATAACCTTGGTCCACATAATACCTACCCTTAGGGTCATGACCCTAGGAAATAATGTCCCTTTTCTCCAAGGAGTAACAAGGATGCTCTACAAGAATATAGACTAAATTATCTCATTCTTCTTGAGGACCACCTCTGGGCCAACTATTTGAATTGCACCAATCATAGATTGAAGAACCTACCAAAAGAGAGGATCTATTAAACCTATCTACATTAGCCTACCTAACATTAACAAAGATCTCACATAGTGGACTAAATTAATGAAAAGAAGAGAGAATAGGTGGATTTCCATCCCAAGAGTTAGTCAAAAATAGAGAATTCTTGCCATTTGGGAGGAGATTTATTTGAAGTAGAAATATTGCATTGGTTGGATTTAAGAAGTAGACAAGGACATTGCCTTTTTTCTTAATTTAGTGAAGGAGCATAGAAATAGTAATTTTTTATCATCTCTCTCTTTAGCCCAAGGGGAATAGTTAAACTCATTCCATGCTATTTCAAAGCAGGTGGTTCATTCTTACTCTTATTTGTTCATAGAGGAGGGTTACATGCTATGGATAAGGATAATATTGTTTTGAGATGTATTCATCCTTTGGTTTCAAATGAGATTAATAATTCCCTTCTTGTGCATGTATCTTTAGAGGAGCTAGAAAATCAAAGTTTTACCTAGAAAATCAATAGGCTCATAGAGATTTGTCAAAAAATGATTGCTCCTGAATCAAATGAAGACACTAATAGGGAAATATAATTAATACTAGCCATCAATCAAAGGGGCGTGATTCTTCAATGATCCCAAAGACAAGCAACAGCTCCAACCCATCAATGGAAACTCACACAATTACATAAACCCTCTTCTAAATTTTGGATGAAGTCTTCATCATATAATCAATAGGTAGATTAGTTTCATGTATGAATAAAATGTCAAGTTTTTGCTCACAAACCAAGTCTCGAGTATCCTTTTGTCTAGGTATGCTACCCAAACCTTTCACATTCCAAGTGAAACAATGAAAAATAGGTTAGGTAAATGTGTGATCAAAATATGTGTGGTGAGGGACCTATTTTCATTTATTTCATTATGAAATTATATCCCCACAAATAATTGACTAACAACTCTTAGGTGAATCAACTCAATGTGAGAATCTTCAGATTTCATTATGCTTTGAGGATGGGGGACAAGTTCAAACAAAAAATTTGGGAGAAAAAATAAAAATAGAAAATCAACCTAATTATGCCAATTCAAACTTGAACAAAAATATGAAACTCAATATTAGCAGAAATAAAAAACTGATTGTAGATCTAATAAGGGAAAAAAGGTGGTTACCAATCACTAAAATTCACTTTCTAAAAGCTATTAGGGACTCATTCGCCCATGGGAGGAAGGGTATTTTTTTAGGGTTTTCAAAAATCTTTTGAGGGCCTATGATGTTGATCTATAACATCTAATTTGTCTAGTTTTCAATGTTGGAAAGTTAGAAACCAGATCTATAGGTTAGATTCCATGATTTTATGACAACTTTGACAACTTTTGCAACTTTGACAACTTTTCCAATCTTGCATTTCAAGAGATCTTCACTCTTTCTTCAACCTAAATCTACAACACACACACAAGAGGGAAAAATTGTTTATTTTTGGTGAATGGGGATTCCCTTGTTCAAACCCTATTTTGGTAATTAAACCTTGAAATGAAATAAAGCATGAAAGAGGGAATGAATAATTAACAATTCTATTTTTTTGATAAGGTAAGCAAAATTTACAAGGTTTTTTACCCATGACAATTTGAGCCACATGGGCCAAAAAGATCAAGTCCAAATAACAAAACAACCAAAAAATAGACACAAACTGCGAACTAACAACAGATAGCAAAAACATAGACTAAAAAACACCTAACTAGCATTATCCCAGTTCTTTGACAGGAGGTCCACAACATCATCCCCGACCCAATCTTGATCCTCATTAGCATTATTCCCTTCCAACTCATCTTTAATAGCCACAGACAGAGTGTTGGTGACAAAGTGGACCAGCTTCATAGTAAAGTGGGTCAAGCCCCTAAATCTCTTGTCTAATTTGTCCATTCTCTCCTTTAGCACATGAAACTCCTTCCCATCATCAGTAACTTTCACGTCCTCAGTATGTTTAGCATCCAGTGGGTGCAAAGACTAGGAGGCCGAGTTCTCTTTCTTCTCTTTACGGTTATCAGGAATGGTGTGGGGTTATTTCACATACTCCTCTTCCTCCTCGGACACCTTATCATCCTTGTAGTCTTTGATGTCCGACCACTCCTCCTCTGAGTCCAAATCCACCTATATTTTATTATTATTTTTGGCCAATCTCCCAAACCTCTGAATTATGGTCTCTCCTCGAGTCACAACTACCGCCTCCACTACCATGTCACCCTTAGAGTCCTTCCCCACCATATTTTTCCCTTTGCTCTCTTTCGTCGGTGGCTCCATTAAGCCTTTCCTCTCATCTTTACCTTTATTCTTTGGGGTGGGTTTGTAAGAATTTTTGGCTAGGGCCGCCTTTAGTTCACACAGACTAGCCACAACACTCATCTAGGAATTTCCCACATTCCCCTTGAGTTTTTTGGCAATAGGCTTGGGCTTAGGATTATCAGGAGCACTTGGGTGGGGTTTCCAAATGGAACCTTTGGAATCGGTCAGGGAGATGTTTGCAATAGTAAGAAGTCCGATTTACTCCACATGGAAAACATATATGGGCTTAGGTGGGCATAAAGCAAGATGGAAATGATAAATTCTCATAATGAGACCTTGGTGAAGGGGTAGAGGAGGGGTATCACCCGAGTTATGGCTAGCAGTTTCCTTATATTTTTCCATAGATATTTTTAAGTCTATAAGAAGGAAAAATGGAAAAATTAATAGAACTTTATGCCTAAGGTGATTCAACAGAGGGAAATGGTAGAAAAGTAGGTTTTGTATCTACCTTTGAGAGTCACATATTTCATGAGGGCCAGAAAGACTTGGTCCCAAGGTTGTGGAAGGGCCTCCCTCTCAAAACCTGACTAGTTACAGACTGACTTCTCACTCCCCACAAAAAATGCATTCATGTTGTCATTATCCTGGGTCTTGGTATGTTTCAGCTATGTTTTCCCATTACTCTGCAGCTTGGTTGCTTGCACAATCACATCTTCATTTACCTTAAATAAATTCTGCCTAGAGTCACTCTCCGGTCCTTCCAAGAGTTGGAAAAATACACAAAAAAGTTAGGGTCATGACCCACAAGACTCTCCATCAGGGGAGGTAAGCCACCTTCAACACAAATATGCCACACCAGCAGATTTTTGCCAAAATCACCATAGTATTCGGGCTCCATCCACACAAAATAACTACCCATAATGTCTTTCTACAAAGGAAAAAGCTAGAGAACCTGTAAAAGGAAAAGGTTAAAGATACTAGTTAAACAAAGGGTTTTCCACACATCATGGATATTTGGTTGAATAAAACAACATTGGTTAATCAAGACAATGTGCATGACACATACGTGAAGAGGAAAATCACTTAATTTAATCTTGGTTGTATCATAAATGGGGATCTTGAAGCGATTGCTGCTAGGTAAGCAAGACATGATGGAAAAGTGAGGTTTATCAGCCACATTGTTCATGCACAAAAAGCTAGGTAGGATGGCTACGGGGCCAAATTTAGTAATAACAAGGAATTCAGATTTGGAACATAAAGATACAATAGTGGATATGGAAGAGCCAAAAGGGAGCTTTCCCTCATAATGAGTTGTCATCTCAAATTTTAAATCAACAAGCTTAAGGAATAAATTATAGTTTAACACAATCCCAATAAGGAGATAGTGTAAGGTATGACCCTGCAAAGTCTTAATCATGAAGTACGTACCATACTTCCTTATAATTCCAACTTTATTTAACATGGGATTAGCCTAAAAATTCAAATTTTGCCACTTGTAGGCCACCTCAACTTTTATGCCCATCCACCTAGCCCAAAGTACAAACATGTGGACTCCCCATAAGACCCCTAGAATCATATAATTGGTAATCATCATATCAAATAAGGGTTTTTTTCTTTCAAGACTAGGTCTTGAGTTCTTGGCAATAAGTTTCCCAAATTTTGCCAATTTAGAGTGATTCCAAAAGGTGCCAAAGTTAGCTAAGGCATCAGCCACTTGATTTCCCTCCCGATAAATGTGGCTAATTTTTCTTAATCTTAGCTTACACATAAAGAGCCTTATGTCCAATAAAATATCCTTCATACTCCATCCAAGTAATTTTCCAAAGTCAACAACATCAATTATGGATTTAGAGTCACCTTCAATGTGAAGGTTCTCTATCCCTAAGGAAACAAAAATTCAAAGGCCCTTGAGTAGCGCACGAGCTTTCACAATCATAGAAGATTGGAAACCAATTCCCCCAGCATAACCTGCCACAAGATCACCTCTGGAATCTTTGATAACACCTCCTATACTAGCTCTGACGAGGTTGCCTTTTGCAGCCCCATTAAAGTTGAGTTTAAACCATCCTCTATCTGGGGGCTCCCAGATAGTGTTACTCCTAGCAAGGGATTTGGAGTTGTCAAAGGAGCTTGCATACAAATTCTGATGCCAAGATTTGGCCATTTTAATTTAAATTTCATTGGGTCCTTTATCCAAAGTTTTCCCATTGAAGAGGGAGATGTTTTCCTCAATAAGGTAGGCACCTATACCAAAGAACTCCTTAGGACTCATCTCATTATTCTTGAAAATAATGTTGTTCCTCTCTTTCCATAAACACCAACAAATAATGGGAGGGACCTGGTTCCAAATTTCTCTGGGAAAGGGGTGAGTATATGGACCACACCAACTCAAAATAAAGGATTTAATATCCTTACACGCCCATTGCATGCCCAATATTTCAATAGCCATTCCCCACACTTCAGCAACAAACAGGCAGTGTAACAGTAAGTGGTCAACAAATTCATCACAACATTTGCATAAGAAACATTTTTTGGGAATATAAAATCCTCTTTTCCTCAAATTGTCCTGAGTAAGGATCCTGCTATGACAGGTTGTCCACCAAAATAAATTGACTTTCAGGATCATATGATAGTTCTAGACCTTCTTCCAAAGGTCAATGCCAGCACCCTGGTCTGTTAGTAGATTGTATGCCGATTTGACAGATAGATCACCCTATTTATCATAAGTCTAGAAAAATTCATCTCCCAAGAAGGATGAGGGAAGTCTAGTAAAATAATGTAAATCCTGTAGAGACTTAGCAAGATGACATAGATCTTGGGAAAAGGGGCAACAAAGGGCCAAATCCTTCCACAACCTAGCCCTAGGAGGCCCAAGAACATAGTCCCTAATGTGGATACTGAAGAACCTTTGGGCTAGCCTCTTGAGATTCCTAGATTCAAAAATTTCTAGAGGGTTGTCAAGTAACCAAGGATCTTCCTAGAATCTGATCTTACTACCATTGCCAATATTCCATTTTAACCCACTCCTGAGAAGACCATGCATGTTGCAAATGCTCCTCCAAGCCAAATAACCCCGAGGATGAGCCTCAAAAAAATAACTAACCAAAGGCATGTTCTGAAGATATTTAGAATTCATGATTTTGCACCAATCCTTTGTGTTCCTTAGATGGTCCCAACCGACCTTGGCCATCAAGGCCTTGTTAGTGTTGGATATAACCCTGATCCCAAGACCACCACAATGTTTAGGCTGAAAGACTTTTTCCCATTTTACCATGGAAAATTTATTCTTGTCTTCAGTCCCAGACCAGAGGAAGTTTCTTTGAATTTTTTCAAATTTCTCAGCTATATACCTAAGAATCTTGAATATAGAGAAAAATTAAATTGGTATACCTTGAAGAGCTATAGAAAGGATTTGAAGTTTACCAGCATGGCTAAGAATGGATTCTTTCCATCCAGCAAGATTCCTTTGGATTCTTTCAAGAACTGAGTTCCAAAAGTTAGAGGTGACCTCCTTTATAGTGAGGAGGAGCCCAAGGTACACTGAAGGAAGAGCCCCACTCAAATATCCTAGCACAATAGTCACCCTAGCTTACAGGTTAGGAGTGTTTTTAAAGAAGTAAATCATGCTTTTGTTGTAGTTAATGCATTGTCTAGAGCAGACAACATAGTTGTTTAGAAAAAATTTCCACTTTCTAGCTTTGATCATCGAGGCTTTCCTAAATAGGAAGGTATCATCCACAAATTGTTGTATCAAAATTGGATCTAAAGAAGAGGTGGCTTTGATTCCCTTTATAGAACCATCTGACAACAGACTAGTAAAGTTCCTTCTCAACAAGTTCGCAACCATGATAAATAAATAGGGTGAGAGGGGATCACCCTCTCTGATCCCTCTACTAGCAGAGAAAAACCCAAAGCGGGCCCCATTAACTAGAACAGAGTACTTAACCATAGTAACACATTCCATTATGAGTTTGACCACGAACTAGTTAAAACCAACTCTGGTTAAGACTTTAGGGATGAAGTCCCAGATAACCTTATCATAGAATTTTGATATATCTAATTTGAGTGCCATCCCCGCATAGTTGCATCTATCCATAGAGTGGAGTAGATCATGGGTGGTCATAGTTGCATCAAGGATATGACAACAAGGAACAAAGAATTTTTGAGTGGGGCTAATGAGTTTATCTAGAAGGGGTTTGATTCGGTTCACCAAGATCTTGGAAAGGATTTTCTAAAAGGTATTGCATGGGCTAATAGGTCAGAAATTAGTCATAGATTAAGGATCACCAATCTTGGGGATTAAAGCAATGAAAGTGTGATTCAGTTGTTTGAGAATCTTTCCAATTTTGAAGAAATCACGGGCAGCCAAGACAAGGTCCTCACCAACAATCTCCCAAAATATCTGAAAGAAGGCAGGGGAAAACCATCAGGACAAGGAGCTTTGAATGCCCCCATACTGAAAGTAGCCAACTAGACCTCCTTCAGAGTGACAACACTAAGAATCCCAAGATTATCATTTTGGGTGATGATGGTCGAGAGATGGTTTAACATTAGATTATCCAAGGATGGATTCAACACCTCAGCAAGAGCTGAGAAAGCCTCCTGAAAGTAATCAACAACTAGAAGGTCGACCTAGGTAGGCATAGAGATCATCCCCCCCTGCACATTAATCAATTTAGAAATTTGATTCTTTTTCTTGTCTTTAATAGCCGAAACATGAAAGAAAGAGGTATTCTCATCGCCCTCTTTTAGCCATTGGACCCTAGATTTTTTTTTCCAAAAAATTTCCTCTTTCCTGAGAATTTTCTCCGACTCCTTTCGACTCTCAATTTCTTGGTTGTGAGTCTATTGACTAGAGTCCCCTTCCTCCATTTTCTTTTGTAAGGTTTTCAAATTTTCCCCTATAATTATTTTCTTTTGAAAGAAATCTCCAAAAACATGCTTGTCCTAGCCTTTCACCATATATTTAATATGTTTAATTTTGAAGAAGATTTTGAACACGAGAGAGCCAAAAATAGGGATGTTCCACCATTCAACAAGTTTGTTCTTAAAATAAGGATGGGAATTCCACATTATTTCAAACTGGGAAGGGAAAGGACCCACATCATATAGGTCATTTGAGATCAGCAACAAAGGATTATGGTTGGACACCGTTCTAGGTAGATCTCTAAGATTAGCACTTAGCAGGCTAGTCTAGTGAATAGAATAGAGGAATCAATCCAATCTAACTTGTATTAAATTTTTTGCAAAATGCGTATTGGACCAAGTAAAGGCTTGTCCAGAAAGATGAATGTCAAGTAGGCCAGTAGAACTCAGGAAGCTAGCCATATCTAACATGATGTCAGAGTAATCCACTAGACCACCACTTTTCTCCAAAGGATATAGAGGAGAGTTGAAATCCCCAACCACCATCCAATGAGAGCCATAATTGTTTTTAATCCAATCATAAATATGTTGCCATAAGGCATTCCTAGTATTCCTCTCATTAGGAGCATAAACATTGATTAACGACCAAGTTCCACCTAGCTAGGAGAAGGAAACTCCCACACTACTCTTGCAGTGAAAAGGTTTAGAACCATTAAACCTAGAGGGGTTCCAAAGCACATCAAGACCACCTGACACCCCATCAAACATCACTATAGAAGTAGGAGGCACTTGGCTAAATAAAATTTGCAACTTTATCAAAATTTTCCTTCTTCATCTTGGTTTCTTGTAATAGTAGCACATTGATCTTATGTTCTAGAACATAGTTATTCAGAGAAAGCTTCTTGTGGGAGTTGTTTATCCCTCACACATTCCATGACATGACCTTCATTTCTGACCTTTCTTGGAGGACACATCCAATGTCCTCTATTTACTCAAGGCAATCTCATTTGTAGTTTCTCTTAGCCTAGTATGTCTCTGACTAGGTCTTCCAAGTTTGGAATCACCTCCCACATTCGCCTTCTTTTTACTCCCTCTTTTCTTTGGAGTTATCCACTTCTCTTCTTCCACAACTTTCTCCAGCATCAAGCCCTTTGTATTCTCTACAGTTTCATCAACAACTCCATTACTCTCATCTTCCCAAATTTCATCTTCCTCACCCATTGTCTCACTTGTCCCAGAAAAACCCACCTCCAGTAGGGGGCCAAACACAACCTCATCCCCCCGAAAACAAGGCTAGAGGAAAGATCATGGACCTCCAAGGATTTAATAGTAGTCTCATCCAAAGTTAGAGTGGAAAGTCTCACTCCGGGATCCACCAGAAGAGTAGGGGAATCCCTAGAGGACGTTGAAGAAACTAAATCTGGAGACTTGACCAGAGGAATGCCTTCCAACGATAACACATTTTCCACAAGAGACTGAGGATTCACAACAACTCCCATGTTGGAATCCCGATTAAACGATGATTTATAGTCAGAGATAAGGTGGCCAGATTTAGCGCACTTCTGACAATAAACAACAACATTTTCATAGCACACTAGCTGAATCCAGTTGCCAAAATTAGAACACAGCTTTACTGAGTTAGGAAGAGTCTTGTCCACACAAATATTCACACAAAAGCAAGCAAAGACTAACTTGGACTTCGATTTGGTGATGGAATGTGAAGTGATAAATTGTCCCATAGAGTCCCCAATGCTCTTGAAAATGGCTTCATCCCAATATTCTAAGGGTAACCCAGGCAAACGAACCCAAATCAGAGCTGATTTGTTGAGATCTATAGTAGGGTCAAAACCTAGTTTCTAGCAACATAAATCTAGGCTATGCTTCCCATATACCTAGGGCCTAGAGGAGAGGACCATCACCAAGTCCTCCAAAGCCGTAAAATTGAAAAGGAAGAAACCACCCACCATAGAATAGATCTCCACACTACCCTTGAGGTGAAATTTAGCAACAACCCACTTTCAAACCATATCCACAGAATGGGGGAAGGACAAGAAATGACCCACAATAGTGTTCTCCATGGAGGAGAGAATTCTATCACTGACAGAATCAGGAATAGAAAAATATATCCCAAAAGCTTTTACTTCCTCAATAAGAGGAAGAATAGGAGATGAGTTCTTTTTTCCATTGGTCAGCACATCCTTCCAACCTAAGGTTTCTTGAAGAATCTCCACTGCTGACACATTTTCAACATATAAGACAGAAATCATGGGTGGCTCTGAAAGACCCGAAGACAAAGGCATTGACCCACCAGGAGTGGCCTCGAAGGGACATGAAGATGCCTGTGATAGGGGGAGTCTTGGGTTAGGAGGGAATAGAGGGGGACCGTGGGGTATCCCCAGGGTGGAATCCACCATGCGCACAGGAAGTTCAAAATGCAGCCAGAGGAGAGAGAAGTGAGAGTTCTCTAACAATTAACAATTCTATGTTAACACTCAACAAAACCTTGAATAAACCTTGATAATGGAGATCATGGAAGGTATAAAACTTGCATGAAATGGAATCAATGGATGCTTATCTTGATACTTGAGATAATCCTTTGAATGCTTGACTTGAATGCTTGAAACCTACATCACAATGTCAGCTCCAAAAATATGCATGATGCAATAAGACTTTGACATGATGATTAGATCTTTAATTCTACACTAAATATTTGATAACTATGCTCTTGAATTCTCTTTATCATCAAATTTTATCTTGTCAAATTTCTCTTGAAGTTCTTAAAAAAATGCTAGGTGAAACTTAGTGAAATAACCTTGTATTTATAGGTATGTATCCTTAATTTCTAAGAATTCAAATATTACAAGTCTACATTGAAATATGGATTCAGGGACCTTAAAATACCACCAAAAATATATTTTAAATTTAGGTTCAAACTTCTAGGGAGGACCCTGATGAGAGCCATTTATGTTCCATTTTATGCCACATTATACCCTATTTTGTACACCCTCATGTCCATTTCCACATTTGATTTCCATTCGATTTTCATATTAGTTTATCATTTACATTGCATATGATTAAATATTAATAAGTGATATTTAATATAGTTTTGACATAAATATATGGACAATAATTATTGATTGTATTTACTAATATGCATTGTTATTTAAAGCCTTGAAAAATATAGCTTGCAACATGCAGTCTTCCTATCACTTTCCATACAAACCTTCATGTCACTTTCTAGTCAAGAACTAATGTGTATTACTTTGGGACCAACAAGTTATTCCTATAATCATTTCAACAGATGATGCCAAATTCCTAGGTGGAAATGGTTAAAACTTCTCATAGTGAATGTTCATTGTTTTATCCAATGGCGACCTTCCTTTGGTTCTTCCTTCATGGCTCTTCCCCCATAAATTCTTCAACCACATTTATCTATTTCATGATAAAATATTTGTTAGCCAATATTTCCACGTCATTGTATCTTGTGATATTTGGAAAATGGAAACTTTTGGAGGATGCACTGATAGTTGTATGGAGGATGCACTACTAGTTGTTTGAAGAAACCCATAGATCTTTCTATTTTCTATTATTAGCTATTGTTATAACTGAATAATTTTCTATCGTAGAATTAAGCCACCTCAGCACTACCATCAAATTTAATGGGAGATGTATTTGTTATTGGAAGAAAATAAAATGTGATTGTTTGTAATATGTGGCCAAAAAGTAAGGTCTTATGTAGACCATTGGCTGCATACATAAACAACTATCTATTTTTGTGCATAAGGCATTATTTCATTAGTAGATGTTATAAGCTTGAGCAATATATATACTATGTAATATGAGCTCGAGGGCATACTGGCATGAGAAAATTATATATGCAGATTATTGTAAACAAGCTTCTATATCAACAATATTATTTTCTGATAAATAAAATCATCATTTGTATGATCAGTACCACATAGAAGATATTTTGTTTAAGCATTAGACATACTGAGGAGGTATGATCCACTTCTCAAGATTTTTGGTGATTTATATTAGATTAGATATGTGTTTATTTACATTCATTATTAATCGTTGTTTCTATTTTATATGCAAGCATAGTTTGTTGTTCATTTCGTGTGAGATTATTTTCTAGATCAAATGTTCATGCTTTGTATTGTTTTATGATTTCTAGATTAGTTTTCTTTGGAAGATGTGAGTTTAATTTATGTTGTTGTTGTTGTTGTTGTTTGTAGGAAGTGGTAGTTCTTGTCGCCAAAATTATCTTGATATGCATTAATTTTATTTTTTAGTTGCATTTAATTTCCACTCACCTCACTATCTCCATCCCTTCGACATATAGCCACGATACCTTTCACAAGCTTATGATCCACGGATTGACACATATAGACCAAACTAAAATTCATTAATAAAAATTGAATCTATTTCACTCTTTGCCCCACTTTTGGCCTATCAGACCCATTCACCCATAGGTGAATGGGTCCAAGGTCCCTATTCCTAGAGCACACATTTACATTTAAAGTGTTATGTGGTGGCATTAATTATTATAAGGTTTCCCCTTCAAAAATTTAATTTATTAGGATTGTAAATGAATAAAAGGGGTTATCAAGGCATAATTAAGACCAATTTAATTAGGAGTTCCCAAACAAGTGTGAAAATGTAAATGATACATTTTTAAACACTAAATTAAGGAATTATTAAGTCCATTTTAATTAGGAGGGGCCCAAAAAAATGTGAAAATGTAAAGGGATACATGTTTTTCTACACTACACCAGGAAATCACAATAATTTATGAGAGAAAGCAAAGTGTGTATCTAGGGTCTTAATCACTCTGGATTCCACTAAATATTCTCTCATAATCTCCATCTTCTCCAAGTCTTTTTTCCTTCCAGCCTTAGTCATTTTTTCACCCACACTTTTCTTTAAATTATTTTGGAATATTGCAAGAAGGGGCAATAATTTCATCTTCCCATCATTCTTTAACGCAAAATCAGACTCTAGATTAGCTATAACATATGTATCCCTATGCTGAGGGATGTCCTCCAAGGGGTTATAATTCAATGTAGCCTCTATGTCTACCTCCAACTCTTGATCCTTCACTCCAACATCTAAAATAACCAAACAAGAAGAAACTCCATCCTTTGGAGCCTCAAACCTATTTGACCCTAGATTAGGAATCTAATGGAAAAGGCTAGCTAGGTCCACACCCTAAACATCTTGAGTCTCAAGAGAATGATCATGCTCTATTGAATCCAAATCCTCAAAATTTTCAAATACATCTAACTTGTTACTTGAGAATTCTTTATGCCTACCTTTGTTTTCATGATTTGGCACTCTTTCCCTTGACCAAGATTTCAAAGGAATAAACACATTTACAAATGGTTCCTCATTTTATTTTGTAGCTTTAACCTTTGTTTTAGATTTAGTTTCATGCATCATGGTTGGAGGTTGTTGGATTTTTTCTCCCAACATATGGTAGTTCCTTTTCACATTTCCATACTCATGACAAGAATGACACCAAAAAGGGAGAGATTCAAAGTATACCTATTAAATCCAACACATTCTTCGTAGTCTAATTTTAATGGACTCTAAAAGGGGGTTGTTAAAATTAATTTCCACACATAAGCAAGCAAAGGAGGTCACCCTAAAATCAAGGGTTTGATAGGATGGAACCAAGGGCTTCCCTAGAACAACAATAATAGAATGCAAAATTCCTTTATGCTAGAACTCCATTGGAAATCAAGGTATAATAAACCAAACAAGAATTTGTGATGGAAGGTCCTTCATTAGATCAAAACCTAGATTCCATGGTTTGATAAAAAAAACCTTCCTATTTTTTAAAGTATGAACCTTCTTCAAAGACCATAGTATGATATACTATCTAGGTGAAAACCACGAAAAAGAAACCATTAACTCCCAAAATTATTTCCATATCCCCTTTTCAGTTCCAATTATTACAGGTCCAAGCCTCTAAAAATAAAAATATATGTAGACTCCCATGAATTTATAGATGAAATAATTCTCTAATAAGTACATTTCATCATCTACTACAACATATAGATTAATCACCACCACTGGGTGATCTATGCTTCTCTCTAAACACCCGTTGGATTTTGTGCATAACTCCTAAACTTAATTATTCTTGGATTCCTCCACTACATGTAGAAGGAAATTTATTACATCTTCATGACTAGATGATGAATAATAACCACCAATAATAACCTCCTTACAAGAACCCAAATGGGAGTATCCTAGACCATTCAATAATTTCATAAATTCTCCATAGGTTGTATCCACACAAAAGAACACAAAAAAATAAGAGCAACACCAAAATATTAAAAATACACTTAAAAAAACCATTTGGTGATCTACATGCATCACCCACCCCACCACAACTCACCCACACACACCCTTGCATCTTACCACAAACCAAAGAGGGAGATTAGTCCCCACAGACCTATCCCTAAGGATGCAAGCCTGAGTTCAGGTTGCCAACCAAATCATTTCCATGTATTGAATTCCATTTGTAAAAGGTGGGAATTATATATATTTCTTTGATTATAATGTATGAATTATAAAAAATATAATGTATAATTGAGACTTACAAATGAACAGCTTTTCTAAAATCATTTGTAGAGATTTTTCTTACTTCATTTTTTATCTATCATTATTTCTTTATTTTGAGTAGCTTCTATGTTTACTTTGGAAAACAAAAATCCACCATGCCAATCATCCATAACTCTAGGTAAATTTTTTACTAATTTTTTATTGGAGTTACTAATTATTTCTAGAGTCATTGAAGGTTGGATCTAAACCACTATTCCATAGCTAACTTTTTTACCAAAATGGGTGGGAATCTTGTTCAAGAAGATCCCAATAGTTGTGAATCTCTAAGAAATGACCTTGAATTGTGTCCTATCTTTTAGAAAGGGAATATCTTCTCATACATTAAAGCCATGGAGGGTCATGACCTAAACCATTTTGTTGAATTTTATAATTCCTAGAAGAAAGGACCCATTGATGTTCAGGGCCTCTCATTTGCACTCTCTATGGACCTTATATTGATGACTATAGGCCTCCCCCTTGCGGGAGATAATATCCCCAAAAAATATAAAGAGAAATTCAAAAAATAGATGGAGAAATTCCTTAAGAAAGGTGAAAAAGTGAATAGGTTACAAAATGTATACAATAGAGAGGACTTGCCTAGTGTGTGGAAGAATATATATAAGGTGTTATGAGATATATAACATGGGATGGATACTTAAGAAGATTTCATGCCCATATTTTTCCCATGTGAAGTCATTTTTTCGATAATGTTAAAATAAAAATTTCTTTCTGGATACACTCCTCTTTGGATAAATATATTAAATCCATTCAAGATAATGGGAACCAATTACCTCTTCATTAAGGTTTTATTTATAGACTTTATTGGTACAATGTGGATCTTTCCTTGAACTCATCTTCCCTCCCATGAGTGGTAAACTTGACCCTTGTTCACAAAAGTGCTACTAAAATTTCAGAGGGGAACCTCATCACCTGTACCTCTAGTACTTATTCCAACCCTCACCATCAACCTAGAATTACTAGGTCTAATCCCCCTCATGCTTTCAAAAATTAAAACTCTTGTCTCTGAGGTCCCTACTTCCTCTGGTAAGAAAAAAATGTCTTTTGAGGATCCCCCCAAATTTCCATCTTGGATGATAATTTTGTCTCCTTGTGGTCCTCATCACCAATTGTTTCCATTGAAGATTCCCCCAAGTGTCCTCTATATAAATTTTCTACTACTCCTCCTTCTTCCCCTAAGTGAGATGTTGAAAAAAAGTAGAAGCGTAAGGATACTCCTTTAGATTCCTCTAACCACTATCAAAATTTTACCCCTTGAGGGAGAAGTTGGATGAGCTCTGTAAAGCCACCAATATTATGAATGAAATCCTCAAATGGCTACTATCCCCATTGATAATGGTGAAGAAAAAATTATAAACTTGGAGACTTTTGTGCTAAAAAATTCTAAATAATGGTTGAGTGAAGAGGAGGATACAAATCATTGGGAGTTGCTAAAAGGTATGACCAACAATTTTTACAATTGGATAAACTTGGAAAAAGAAGTGAAAAAGATCAAAACTACTATTGGGTCCATTTAGGAGAGTATTAGGTTGATAAATGAGGTTGCTAATATCCACAACAACCAGAAAATATCCTTCTTAGTTTGTAGGAAATCATAGAATATAGCAAGGAAATAATGAAGAGCATTATAGTAACCATTTAGGTGTTCTAATGTGAGCTTAAGAGTTTTAATGCCAAGCATGCTAGGGGTGAACATTTAGAGGATCCTTAAACTAGCTTTAGGAAAAAGGAAATAATGTGGAGTGTGCACCACCTATTCCTAAGGATAATGCTAGAAAAATTAAATATAAAGATATATCCTTTAAAGAAAAACTCAAGTTTGTTTCCAATGAATCACATGGCATTAAAGGTCTCCATTTTCTTGGAGATCAATAATTGGTTTTGTGGCTACTGGTCCTTGGATGGTCCCATTTCTTTTTTTGTGTTTTCTATTGGTATTTTATTTTCATTTTTGTCTTTATTTTTTCTATTGTCTCACCACTTGTGAGACCCTTATTCTTAGCCTCTATGACTATTTTGTAATTTTTTTAAGCCCTTCTTGATTTATCTTAACTAAAAATCTAGATAAAAATTATCACATCTCTAACATCTAGGCTTTCTATAAATTTAATTGTCTTCATTTTCAATAGTTCCAAATTTTAATTATCAACTTATGAATACAAAACTTTCATAAATTCATAGATACTAGTTTGTAAATACTTTTTTTTCTTCATTCCATTAGGAAAGGAAAACCTATTGTCGATTGAAAGAGAATAGAATGTATAAGTCCCTTAAGACAATATTTCCATAACAATCTTCCTTCACACTTTTGATCATCCATATCTCATGTGTGGGAACTCTAGCTAGATTTATTTTATTTGTTAGATTAGATTATTTTCACTATAGTAAATTAATTACTTTTCGTGTAATAAAATTATTTTAGTCTAAATTGGAAAGATTTTATTTTAAATTTGGATACAAGATAGATTGGAAAATGTATTAGCTTTATATTCTAAAATAACATTTTTCAAATAGAGCCATCATTCCTTTTCTTCACACTTTGATAGGGTTTGGTATTTTTGTATAATTTTTAGTGGAATTTTATATGGAGGGAAGTTTGAGGATCCCCTCGAGTGCTTCCATTGTCATGGGTACTATCTTTGTTGCACATTTCCTTCATTTTTTTCTGATGTACATGCCCTTGATGCTATTTTTGATTTTCATGTCTTGCATGTTGTTTCTAATGCACTTGTCTCAAGTGTTGTTTCTACTACATGGCCTAATAGTTTAAAAAAGGCCGTGGTCACTCCTCATGAGTCAATAAAGTGGGTTAGATCTTGTTCCTATAAGGATGTAGGTAGAGATATCCTAAAAAATTATTTATAAAAGGAATGTATTTCTCTAAACTTTCATAATTCCATTATGGATGAGGGTTATTTTTCTATGGACAATACTTTGCTTGGTAAGTTTAATTTTATTTTTTGACCTACTATTGATCTAGTTTGAAAATGGTCAATTAAGGTCTAGAAATTGAAATTATGTGTTTCATTCAATTTTATGGTATATGTAATATTTATTTGTAGATTGACATGGAGAATTTGATCAATTTTTTTTTGGAAATCCATAATTTTTTTGATAAAGGTCACAAAAATAACCTTCCTCTCTTTAAATGGAAACTTCGGTATGACTCTACAACTGATATGTCTATTATGAAAATGGGAAATAAATAAACCCTAAAAAACATTTCATATTTCTTAGGAAATTTAATATAAAATATATGGATGGAAAATACATCAAAATTCAAGTTCTTGCAATTAGTTAGTAAAGGCTCCTATTATAGATACACATCCTTTTTTAATAGATTTTCTTGAAGATTCAATATTCATGGTAAGTATGGAACCAATATGGAAGCTTTATTTTTATGGGCCTTATACATGACATGGTTTAGGGGTAGTAATCCTCTTCAACAATCCACAAAGAGACTTCATATCAAAAGGTTTTAGATTAGCATTTTCTTACACCAATAACATGGAAAATTATAAAGCCTTAATTATAGGACTAAGATGACAATCCAATGGAAAATAGCTTAACTATAGGTCTATGGAGATTCCAACTTACCATCAAACAAGTAAACAATGAGTATAAATAAATAAATAATAAGCTTCTTCCCGAAAAGGACATGGTAGATATCTTTAGAAAATATTTCAAAAAAATATAGTTTGAATAGGTTCCTAATCTCAAGAAAAAATATTTTGATGCCATGGATACCATTATATCTTTCTTATAAATTCCACAAGATTGTTAGATGTGTGAGTTTCTAGTGAAAAAAATCCTAGTTCTAGTATATGATGTACTATATTTTGAGATCGAATATAATATTATTGGTTCTAAATCCCCTTGGTATCATGATATCTAACCTATCTTCATCATCAAAGCCTTCCATTTGATATCACATATAACCATCATAAATCCTTTATCTAATGCACATCCTATTATACCTTCCTAGGAGATACACTTTATTGTCAAGGATGGTTTGATTCTAACTCCAATTGGTTTCTTGAAAGCCTCTAAAACATAGCTAGTTCTTATGCTTAAAGACTTCCAATAGTTTCCCAATGAATAGGAGATATCTATATCACTATTATCCTCTACAATTTAGGCTCTACAAGACCTAGGGGTAACCCTTAAAAATATCATTGGATTATTTTTCAATTCATATTAGGATATTTATTTAACAAATATGCTCATGAAATATGCCATGAATTGCACAAAGATCTATTACAATGGACTAAATTCTTGGAGACTTATGTAGTACTAGATTTTATAACATATGTATAACTTAATACAAACAAAGAATATAGTTTAATCTATTTCCACTTTGAATGAGCTTGGACTTGTAACTAGAATTCTCACTTATATTGGTGTCATAAATCCTTGGAAACAAAGTCAAAAGATCATGAAACTATTTTTTCAACAACAATTTCGAAATAAATTGAATGTAAATAATGTTACCTTTGTTTAGATTCATATTCAATTCTTCGTAACAATCCTTGAACATCTTAAGACCCTCAACATTTTAGATATAGCAACTTACTCTATTAATTTAATAGAAGCTATACATAAACTATTCATTGCACCATGATAAAAAGATGAACCTAAAAATATCCTTGATCAATTTTATTCATAAGAGAAACAAAATGTAGAATGAAGACAATTGTATTTGAATCTTTCAAAATGTGCCCATATTTTTTAAATTGTGTATTACTATATAAAGAGATTTACATTTACATTCACTCTCTTTCCTCAAAAATCCTAGACAATACAAAACCACACTAAGAAAGAGCTCTCTACTTACAAAAATATCCAATATCCTTAAAAGTGGCTCGAGAATTCCCTTTTATAAAGACAGGGGATAAAACAAGCTTAAATCATTGGACAAACTTCATATTTTCACTTGACAAATTGTCCAAAGAAAGAAATCAAATCCAGTAAAACTGCTTTGCAAAAAGAAAAAATTAGGTAGTGCTAGGAGACAAAAAAATTTGTAGAAGCCATGCAAAAGATACTCCTCTAATATGCATGATGAGACAAAATTGAGTAGGCACGTGATTTTTTAGTTATACTTTTTCACCTATGCTACAAAGGTATTTTTGAAGGACAAGGAGATGCTAGAATTATCTAGACATGATTTAGATGAGAGGAATATTCCTCTTTCGTCCATCTCTTTGTATCTTTAGAAAAAAATATTATATTTTCCTCCAAGTTTATCAAATTATCCAAGTAGCATTGCATTTAACCATATACATATTATATTCTACAATAAAAGATCTCATTGTGTAAGATAATATATTGTTGAGCTCAATTATCCATGCCTTATGGGCCTTTACCTCTACATCCTCAAACAAAATTTTAGGCATAATACCATGCTCAATATCCTCAAAAATCTCTAGATACTACTTCATAGCTAGTTGAAAATTCTCATGGATAATCATATTATCCTCAATTGGACCCAAGTTTTCTAAAGTAATAGATAATACATTGGGAGCATTAATGTCAAAATTTTCCCTCTCAATCATCTTCTCAATTAACTATTGTCTAGGGTGCCAAACATCTTGAAGACACTTAAGTTGAGCCTTTACCTAGATATAAATGACATGAATATTAGTAATTTTATTATAACATGTAGACACTAAAAAATGTCTTGGTCCATGAGAATCATTTTTTCTTGGTCTTCTTCCTTGCGTAATTAAATAATTTTAATTATTTAATTACTATATTCGATAACATTCTTCTATTAGTTAAATACTTTTAATTATTTAATTAATTCACCTCTTGACCTTTATTCTAGGGTGATCCCACAATACTAGTTTACAATTCCAGTGAAGAAGGAAAATTGCAAAAATGCTCCTATGAATTATTATTTTTTTCTTTTTATGGATTCGCATGAACTAGGGTGTTCAAATGGACCCTAGTTCGAGTGAACCCTATTAAATGACGGGACCCACTTTTTGGCATTCTTTTTTAATGAAAACAATGAAAAATTCAATAAAAGGGGGGATTCGCTCAAACTAGGGTCCATTCAAACCCTAGTTCTAGTGAACCCCCAAGGAGGGTTCGCTTGAACCTAGGTCCATTCAAACCCCCCTTTTTTGTCCTTCTCCCCCTCTTCCACCAAATTTCTGCAATTTTTTCCCTTCGAAGCTTAGGTTGAGGCTTAAAATGGAGGAGACTTCACAGACCCAAATGGATGATGGTAGTCCTCAGAACGAACTATCCATTAAATATAATTTTAATATGTTTTGGTTTTATTATGTTTTTTTTTCTTTTTAATTACACATAGGTTTTTCACCAAAAACCAAGCTCTCTATTCTGCACATGTGAAAAAAATAGTAGATTATAAGAAAAAATCTGAAAATATGTTTGGGCTAGGTATTGATGTCCTTGATCCAGTAAAAAAATTTGAATTGCGATACATACAAATTTTTTTATGTTGTTTGCAGTCTGCCTATGTCTGTCTGAATTATGATTGGTTTGAATTCAAAACTTGATTAATTAAAAAATATTCAATAAAACATTATAAAATCAAATTAACTTCTTAGATATTTTAGTTACAAAGCTAAAGTTGAAAAAAATATAATTCTATCCTTCATAGAAAAAAGTTATGTTGTTTACGGTGAGCATCACTCCTTAAAATGGTGTTTCCTGATAAAAACTAGTTTTTGAAGGAGATGGAAAAATAAATGCATTCTGATTCATTTTTTTTTTTTTTAAATGTATTTAGAATCTATATAGACAAAAGTCACAAATCACTAGTTCATACCATTTTCAAATTCCTCATGGTTTAACAACTATGAATGCCTAAAAGTGAAGATTCAGTTAAAAAAAATCAGTTCACTGTCTAGTTTGGCCAAAAATCGTAAACTAGTATTATGGGATCACCCTCTACTATGATCAATTAAATAAATTTAATCACGTCGCTAACATTCCTTTCTTCAATAATTAAATAAATTATCATTTATTTAATTATTTACCTTTCATCATTCGTCTATAGTTAAATAATAATTATTAATTATTTATCTATTCATTAATCTTTCAATTCTTCTATAGTTAAATAATTATCAAAATTATTTAATTATCTCTTGTCATTTCTCCCCCATTAAATAATTAATCTAAATTAATTATTTAATTCTCCTCCATTTCTTCTTATTTAATTAAATTGGTTACATAAATCATTTTAGTTAAATGTGTAGTCACCCAAAATAATGCTTTTACAAAAAAAAGTGGCGTAGGCACAAACTCTTATTGATGAAAAAAGATTACATAATTAAAGATGACAAATACAGAACAAAAACTGCCAAAAGAAAAAATTGCTATATCATATATCATAGATAGATACATAGTTTAGAGAGAGGACCCATCAACCATATGAGAATTATTATCCCAACATATGGTTTACTTTGTACCCATAAACAAAAGAAGATAATAGGATGATCACGAGGATAACATATGTTATTTCAACAAAATAACCCCAACTGGAAATCCAAGTAGTAGAGTCAAAAGGCAGCCCATATGAAGCCGTGTAGAAGGTGGCAAAGACGAAACCATGAGAAAAAAATAGGGACTTGCAAAATAATAAAGATTGAAACTATGAACAAAACCTTGATTAAATATCACATTTTGACAAATATTCTAGTTCAGTGAAGAAGCAGAAGACAAGAAATTTTTTTCTTGGAATTGAAATAAGTGAGCCAAAAGTAGGGCTCAGCCTGAAGTGAAGCTAGGAATGTGCCATAAATAGTAAACAGTAAGGAGCTGAATGACCCAACATAGGATTTACAAACTAAAATTCTCGTTTTGATAGAATGCTAGAAACCATGGAGAATAAAAAATGTATCCACCAAAGAAACTCACTATAATACTTAATTAAATAACACTTAACTAAATAATACTTAATTAAATAATACTTAATTAAATAATACTTAACTAAATAATACTTAATTAAATAAATACTTGCTATTTATTTAATTTAACCCACTTCCCTTATCTGAACAATTAATTAAATAAATATTCATTATTTATTTAATTAATTCCACATTATCCTCACATGACACCACCTTTAAGTGAATAAATATACATTTATTTAATTAAAGACTAACCTTTTTCCCACTTTCCTATAAATCCCTAACCTTTCTCGAGTTAATTAATCCTTTATTAATTAACTTTATCCCATTCTTAACCTCCATTACCATTTTCCTATTATTTAATTCCATCCTAGCCCATTCTCCAACATTTAACTCCACCCAAGTTAAATAAACCCCTGGTTTATTTACTCAACCTACCCCATTAAATTAATTAATTTAACCCTCATTACTAATCTCCATTATCATCATCCTCTAATTTTAAATTCCTACCAAACTTGTCACAAAGTGACAAGTGTCATATACTATCTTCTAGCCTCTTCTCACACATGTGAGAGATCTCACCTACCCACACTATCTCTTACGTGCAAGCCACCATATCTCATACACAAGCTAATCTCTCTCTTACACATTTATTGTCTCTCTTCCCAATGTGTGCTCACACATGTGTAAGAAAACCTCCCCATTCCACCCCTTTCCATCTTGTGACACTTGTCACTAGGCTATTCAATCTTGATTCCTTGATCCAAACCTCATCCTTCTTTCAATCTCAACCCTTCATTAACCATTCAATCTTGGCCCTTGATTTAGCCCCTCTCATTTTTATAAATGAGAGGCTTTCCATCTCATTTCCAACACATCTCATATCCTAATGTTATGCTGCAAAAATATCCATTGATCTCCTTATCATTTGGAGTAAGAGCAACCACATCCAAATCAATCCAACATCTACATGCCACTCTTACTCATTGAGGTTTGCATGTGCATTTTATCAGATTTAGCTTACATTCTATGCTTATAATTTCTATTATATCATTTTCATGCATTTAAAATGCCCACTTTATTTTTCAACAAATAAATAATTTATCCTTGACTTGGTCAAAGATTCCTTTCTCATCAATTAAATGATTTTAATTTTTTTTCTTCCATTATCTCCCTCCACTATCTCATTTTCAAATCTCAGCCACTGATTGCCTCTGGGCTCTTTCCAATCTTAATCATCCATGTCATAGCCGTCCCTAGCCCACTACTTTGTGGTGCATGCATCCTCAACCGCCAATCTGAGAATCTTTCTAGAAGCTCGATCTCATCTATCCATTCAAATGGATTTATATAAAGAAGATTTTCTCCTCCATTTTCAATTTAACAACCACATATCTTCAACTTTCATTCTTATTGTTTGTAGGTACTTGTATACACACACAATTATTTGAGGGAAAAATTGCAAAGGATTTTTGAGGAGAGACAAGGGGGGTGATTCAACTTCAATATGAGAGTTCTTTTGTCTGAATTCTTTCATTTTATTCCTCATATTTGTTTGTTCTCTCTTGTTTTTTATTGGGATTTTAGCTTAGATAGTGTTGTGGTTGTCACTTAATCTATGCTATTTGAATTTTCCTATCTTACATTGGTGAACCTAATGTGAAATGGACAAAATTTTGCAAAAAATCCTTTTTGTTTTCATTTTTGTTGTGTAACAGGTTGTGAGCCGCAACTGCAAAGCACAATGATGCAACTAAAGGTGCATTTTTGAAATTCAAGATAACAACACAACTACAATAGACAACAACACAACTAAAGATGAGAATCTTAAATTTGAAATAGCGATGCAACTATGAGGGGTATCGATGAAACTAAATGCAATCTTTCATATTTGAGAAATAACACAACTACCGGACCAAACGATGCATTACAATGCCACAACTATCACCTTGAATGGAATAATTTCCTATTTAGGTAAATCTTTTTAGTTTTCAGTTTTGTTTGAGCTTTTTTTATTTTGGGTTTTCTTTAGAATAGGGTTTTTGGTTTGCTATCCTTCTATTTTCAACGCGTGGCATTGGACTTGATGAGTTTTATAAACTATCTCTTTTGAAACAATTGAGCTTACACACCCTTTTCATTTAAGTTAATTAATTTTGCTTGTTTTCTTTCAACTACAAACTTTCATCACACTCATAAAGGTTAAAATAAACAAAAAAATGCATATTGTAATCATGAGATCTAAAATGAACTTGCATCACATGTCATTGGTCTAAAAGGAATCCAAGTGTTTGTTGGAAATCATAAGCGATATTAAAATTAACGTGTGTTTGATGTGTCTTGTGGTTTGCATTTTGCCAATTGATGTGTATGCTCTTCTATCATGCCACTTGGAAATCTTGAGAATCAAAATAATTGCTTTGGCATTTTGTACAACCACCCACAGATTTTGATTTGGAATTTTCTTTTTAAATATGAACCCCATGCGAGTGTGAGACAAAGGCATTGTGTATGCTCTCTCCTTGCTCTTTGTGCAATCTAGGAGATAAAAAAAATGTACTTTCTTGCTTTTGTTACCTTTAGAGGTCCTACCTCCCATCTTGTGAGAGGGAATGACCCAAGTGGCACTGTTTTGGTCCACTATATAAATTATTGTGATCATTGGGAAAGTCTTTGATCACTTGGTGAGGATGTCCTATGCAAACAAGTGCCACCCTAGTGTTCGTGTGACATGTCAAAATACATTCTTAGGAAGGGACTGGGAGGCCTCTTAATTGATCTAGTCTTGCCTAATGCATTGGCACCAATATTACCCCAAAATAAAAAAATTAAGAACCAATTATTTTAGTGGCCAAAAAACACTTTTACTTGCTGGTGTAGGAATGGTCATTCTGAAGCCACCCTACGTTCCACCATTCATTGTAGAGATAGGAAATCCCTCAAGGTTTTTGGATCTTAGGGGGTAATATATTTTGGTGAGCCTATGATGTGTAAGGGGGAGCTAGGACCACCAAGATCTCTAGTTGTTTGCATTATTTAGGTGTTTGGATCAATCAAAGGAGGGATCTAGCAAGTAGTATCTTTTCCAACCTAGGTTGTGAATTTTCTATGAGTGTCTTTATTCACATTGAAGTCAAACATTTTCACACTCAAAATATGACCAAAACAAGTGTTTGCTAACTATTTTTTTGTTTTTGCAAAATTTCATTTCACAAAATCTCATCAAAACTAGTCAAAAATCCATCGAAAAACCATCAATCTACAAAACAAACACTTTGTGAATCGTAATTGATCAAAATAGGCCCGTGAATACATTCTATGTCATAACTATTCACCAGAAAATCAAAATTGATATCCTACACTGAAACTACTTAACATAGAGCTACAATTGCTATAGTGCATCGTAATTGCTCATCAGAAACCCGCAACTAAAATGATGCATCTGAGAAAAAAAGTGTTGCAACTTCTTGATTACTAGAATTTCACAAGATCCTTATCCAAAACTAATCTAATTAATTTTTACAATGAACTTGTCATCTGCACCTTAGACTTGTATGGTTTTACTAGTCCATCCCATGATCCTCATTTAGGTTTGCATAGTACTTTAGGTCACCTTTTCCTTTCATAATTAATCTTACACCTTATGTTGCACATACCTTCTAGATTTAAGACATAGGAAGATTATCAAGCCTTTTGATAGTCCATGGTTACTTATCCAACTTTTCATTAACCTTCATCTTTTAATTTATCAACCTTTATCATTATCATCTCAGTCAAAACTTGAGTCTTAAACTTATGTCCTAGTTTATACTCACTTTGTCAAATCCATCATGTTCTCAATATTGGTCATCGTAAAAGGTTAATGAAAATTAGGTTAGTTATCTTGGACCTAAAATATCTTGGTTACAATCATTTTCTTAAATCTTAAGGTCCATATCCTTAGTGTCATTTTCATACCATATCCTTTATAATTATCATCCTATCATTCCTTGATCTTGGATTTGCATTAGCATCTTTATATATCCCAACAACATAAAAATATAGCTTAACCTAATCTTATACTTAGTTGCATCTTATCCTTTGGTCATTGATTTTGAATTACCTAACCCTGGGCAATATTGTTGCAAGAATTAAAAGACTGAAAGTGTTGTCATTGATGTCAACTAGTTAGCTAGTTATCTACTAGTTGTTGTTGGTTATATATGTCGAGGATATTGAGAAAATTATAATAAAGATATGTTGCATGTATTTAGTGGTTGCTTTGGTTTTTGGTCCAGATTTTCTCTTGTGGTTGTGTAGTTTAGATATGTTGTTCATGGTTGTTAGTTGATGTTATATCTAGGTTTTTTGTTGCAGATTCATTTTACAGTGCAAGTTGTGTTCATCAGTTGTGAACTATGGTTTTCTATGTTTCTAGTTGAGGTCCAGGAGAAATGTTGTTGGTCTAGATTTCTCTTTGATGAAGTCTTATGACTTTGGTTCTAGAGTTATGTTGCACTAGTTCTATTGAAGATAGTTTTGACATTTGGAAGATTTGTGCTTAATGGTTCTATAGTTATAATTATCATCCTATCATTCCTTGATCTTGGATTTGCATTAGCATCTTTATATATCCCAACAACATAAAAATATAGCTTAACCTAATCTTATACTTAGTTGCATCTTATCCTTTGGTCATTGATTTTGAATTACCTAACCCTGGGCAATATTGTTGCAAGAATTAAAAGACTGAAAGTGTTGTCATTGATGTCAACTAGTTAGCTAGTTATCTACTAGTTGTTGTTGGTTATATATGTCGAGGATATTGAGAAAATTATAATAAAGATATGTTGCATGTATTTAGTGGTTGCTTTGGTTTTTGGTCCAGATTTTCTCTTGTGGTTGTGTAGTTTAGATATGTTGTTCATGGTTGTTAGTTGATGTTATATCTAGGTTTTTTGTTGCAGATTCATTTTACAGTGCAAGTTGTGTTCATCAGTTGTGAACTATGGTTTTCTATGTTTCTAGTTGAGGTCCAGGAGAAATGTTGTTGGTCTAGATTTCTCTTTGATGAAGTCTTATGACTTTGGTTCTAGAGTTATGTTGCACTAGTTCTATTGAAGATAGTTTTGACATTTGGAAGATTTGTGCTTAATGGTTCTATGTGTTTTACACTGGTTTGGTTGGCCTTGTGTGAAATACTCCTTTTGAGGATGATGAAGCATGTTGGATCTTTTTGGTTCCCTTAAAGCATTTGTTTGGGTCGACCTTATTCTAATTCCACCCTAGGATGTTTTGGCATCATCCTAATTTGAATTTAAATTTGGATGGCCAACTTTTGATATATTTCAAAGTTGAAGATGGTATAAATGAAAAACGAGTTAATGGTGAAGATAAGATGCAAGAGCGAAGAAGTAGAATGAAAAGAGAAAAGAGAAAGTATAGTTTGATGTGACATTGATTCTATTTAGTGAGTGTGTGTGTTGAGAATTAGAAAAATCAATTTGAAGCTTAATTTTGTTTCTGAATGTAGTGAGTGGATAGAGAACTCAATCATTTGTGCATGTGTGTGATTAATTGTGATGGAATCCTTTGTTGTATTAGGATTGTAGTCTCACTATAACAACTCTTTTTTGTCTTCTTTGTATCTCTATGGAAGTGATCCCTCCACGTTGTAGCCTTGTTGGACAATGAGTCCTTGTTTTAGACAGTGAGTCCTCATTTTAGGCAGTGAGCCTTGTTTCAAGCAGTGAACCTTTTGTAACCAGTTTTGATATTCTTTATAGTGTGAGTTAATCCTCACCGTTGTTTTTCCCTTATTAGGTTTTCCACGTAAATTTGGTGTCATTATGTTTATGTGTTGGATTTAAGTTTTTGCATTGATAATCGATGATTAATCATTTAAGCAATATTTATAATTGGTTCTAGTGATTAAGTTAAAGTTTTAATTATGTGACAACTGATTCACCCACCCTCTGATTTTTCCTATTCAATAATTTGTATCAAAGTTTGGCTCCTTGGTGAAAATATTAACCACTTGAGGAAGGTATGGGATGGTTGGAAAAATGATTTATGATTATCCAAGGTTTGATGGAGCTAATTATGGTATCTAGAAAGTATTGATCGAAGAATATTTGGAGTATTGTGGATATGATGTGTAGAAAGCCTACAAAAATCCTTACACTCCTCTCTCTAATGGTCTGAGTACACCTAAATAAATCAAAGCATATGAAGCAAAAAATAAGGTGAGATACATTTTGAAGAATAGTCTAGTAGATTCAGAGTTGATTAAGCTTCAGAATTTGAAGATAGCAAAGGAAATTTGGGATGCTTTAGAAAGAGTGCATGATGGTGATAAAAGAGTTAAAGAGGTAAAACTATAGAATTTGGAGACATATTTTGATCTTCTACATATGTCTAAAGATGAAAATGTCAAATATTATGTACAAAGGTTGGATGAGATAGTGGCCGGTATGTGAGGACTTGGTGCTACTATTGATGAAACAAGGATTGTAAAGAAAATTCTCAAAACTCTTCCTAATGCTTACAATGAGAAGGTAAGTGTTATTTAGTAGACTATAGATTATAATACTTGTACTAAGGATCTGCTATTAGGATTTTTGACATCTTATGAGATGAGGAAGCTAAGTCTAAGTAATGGAAGAAAATAAGAGACTGCCTTTAAAGCTAAAAAAGCTAAAGATCCAGATGAAGATAAATTTGATGAAATAGAACATAACTTTGTAAGAATAATGAGGAAAGGCTCTAGTAAGTATGAAGGTAATTTTCCCTTTAAATGCTTTATTTTTGGAGAAATAGATCATTATGCTACAAAATGTCTAGAAACCTAGCTAAGAGGAATAAAACAAGATATGAGAAAGAAAAGAAAGGAGAGAAGATTAACAGAGCTTACTATGTGAATGAGAAGGCTAGTATTTTTTATGAGGATTCAGAATATCAAGATCGAGATAACAATGAATTCTTGTTCTTGGTGATTAAGGATGAACCTACTTCTGCTAGTTCTGAAAAATAGGTAAAGGAAAACCTTTTGAAGAAGGAGGAAAATGAAGGTTCAATTATCTCTTCCCTACATGCTAAACAAGAGAAAATTTATTAGGTAGTTGATAGTGGTTGTTCACATCACATGATTGGTGATAAAAGTAATTTTTTAAACTTGAGAAATATGATGGATGCTTGGGTATGTTTGGAGATGATACTGGTGCTAAAATATGTGGGATAGGTTCAGTAAGTTTTGATGGCAAGCATTATACTGATGATGTTTACTATGTTAAATGTTTAAGACATAATCTATTGAGCATTGGTCAGATGTGAAAAAAATAATATCACCTTATGTATAAGGATGAGAAATGTGAGATCTTGAAAGGATTCGAAACATTGATTGCTACAAGAAATAAATCTTGAAGGGAATATCTATAAACTTAAGGGTGCTAATGGAAAATGCTTTATGACTCAAATAATTGATAGTTGGTTATGGCATATGAGAATGTGTCATATTAATTTTGATAACTTGGAAAGGATTAGTGGCCGTGAGATATTTACCAAGTATTACAAATCCTGTTAATGCTATTTGTAGGAATTGTCAGTTTGGAAAGCAAACAAGAAATCATTACAGATCAAAAGAACAGTCTACTACTGAACTATTGGATTTAGTTCATACAAATCTCTATGGTCCTAAAAGAGTGAGAATTCTACTTGGTGAAAGGTCCTTTATGCTTTTAATTGATGATTATTCTAGATATGCATGGGTTACATTTCTTAGAGAGAAATTAGATGCATTAGATAGATTTAAGGAATTTAAAGCAATGGTTGAAAATGAAGTGAATTTGAAGATAAAATGCTTAAGATCTGATAGACATGGAGAATTAACCTCCCATGAGTTTAATATACTTTGTGAAG
This sequence comes from Sequoiadendron giganteum, assembly GCA_007115665.2. Lineage (NCBI taxonomy): Eukaryota > Viridiplantae > Streptophyta > Pinopsida > Cupressales > Cupressaceae > Sequoiadendron > Sequoiadendron giganteum. Next base: position 440,753,177 of record CM021103.1, on the reverse strand, counting down.
TGCATGGAATAAAGAGACAATTATCTGCTTTGAGAACTCCTCGGCAAAATGGAGTTGTTGAAAAGAAAAACAAAATAGAATGGCAATAAAATGGAAAATTAAGGATCTTCAAGTTTATAGTGATTACCAACTAGTGATCAAGCAAGTCAATGATTATGATACCAAGGAAGACAGGATAATTCCCTACAAGTGCATGGTTGATAGTTTTAGACTATAATTTGAAGCCATTACCTTTGAACAAATATTGAGAATGCAAAACAAGACAACTAACACAATGAAAACAATTGGATCTCTCTTGGACATTCCTAACAATGCATCACAATATGAGTTCTTGGTGGAACAACTATTGGTCCCTACATTCGATGTCCTCGAAACTAAACTCATGTGAAAATGTTTTGGTCTTGAATTTCCATGGAACAAAGACATTTAGAACTACTTGAATTATCAAATTATCCTTCCCAACTTGTCCCCCAATCAACACAAAACCTTTATCTAAAAAGCCTCTAAATACGCCATTATTGAAGATACCCTTTACCATCGTAGCCTAGACAACACCCTCCTCCACTTTCTCAAATCACATGAAGCACAAACAACCTTGTAAGAGGTTCACCATGGTATATGAAGATCTCACTCTACTATTCCTACCTTAGCTAAAAACCTCATGAGGATTCGATAATATTGGCCTACAATGGAACATGATGCCTATCACTTTGTGAAGAGGTGTAAAGAGTTTAAAATTCATGGGGATCTGATACATGCACCAAATTAGGAATTTCAGCCACTTACATCACTGTGGCCATTCTCTTAATGTAGACTCAACCTCGTAGGAAAGATCCATCCCACTTTCGCAAATGGGGATAAGTTTATCCTTGTTGCTACAAAATAATTTAACAAATGAATCGAAGCCATCCCAATAACTTATATTATTGGAAAGAATATATCCAAAATTATTTTGAATCATTATATGCCGCTATGGAATCCCTCAATCCATCATTACAAAAAATGTCCTCCCTTTCAAAAATTAGTATGTCTATGAAATTTGTGAGAAGTTTCATATCCAACACCATTTCACCACTCTGTATTACCCCCAAGGTAATGGTCAAGTTGAGGCATCTAATAAGACTATTATCAAAATATTAAAGAAGACTATCGATGACGCTAGCCATGACTGGCATCTCCAACTCAATCTTTCTTTATGGGCCTATCATACTACTGTTTACACCCCTACAGGAGCCACACCATATTCCCTTGTCTTTGGATCTGAGGCCACACTTCCTATTGAGGTTGAGTTACCATCCCTGAGGGTATCTATGCAAGGATTTATTGATCAAGAATAATACCATGTATCTCATCTACATGAGCTAGAGTTATTGGTTGAAAAGAGACATAATGCCTTGACACATTTGTAGGCATATCATAACTACCTTCGACGTAGCTACAATAAGAAGGTCTGAACTAGAAGCTTTGACATTGGTGACCTATTATTGAAAGAGAATCTGAAGAATTAGATAGATCAAGAAAAGACCATAAATTTTGAACCCAATTGGTTGGACCCTTATATCATCACAACAATATATGGATATGGTGCTTATCAGTTCTCTACTCTTGAAGGTGAACCATTGTTTGAACCCATCAACAACATGCACCTTCACAAGTACTACACTTAATTCTTAGGGTATCCCATCAAAAATTCCAAAAAATACAAAAAAATAATAGAAAAAGGTCACCCTAATGGAAAATAGGCATCTTGGTGACAACAAAAAAATAGTAAAGAGAAATAATTTGTCCAAAAGTGAAAACCACTTCGGTGGTGCTTTGGATAAGTGCCATGGTGAAAACCTAGCAAACATGTGCCATGTGTAGTCAATCTATGCTCCTCCATATACTATCACTCTACCTAGCCTTCCATCTTTTACTCATCCATTCACACATTTCATCTGTCAATAATAAAGATATGTCATCCTTACCATAGCCTGAGAACCACTGCATTTAGTGTCCTTCACTTTCATGGCCATCCTTTGCATCCATCCATTACTTTCCCTCACACTCAATGAATTGGTCCTCTACCTAACTAGGGGCAATTCCTCAACTTATGTCTTCATGAGATCCTACACATGGTATCAGCTCATAAAACATCAAAATCCAAAAAAAGTCATAAAACATCAAAATCCAAAAAAAAATCATAAACCATCAAAATCCAAAAAAAAATCATAAAACATCAAAATCCAAAAAGAGTCATAAAACATCAAGATCCAAAAAAATCATAAAAACATCAAAATCCAAAAAAATCATAAAACATCAAAATCTAAAAAAACAGAAAACCTTCAAAATCCAAAAACATTAGAAAACATCAAAACTTCCAAAAATAGTGTCAGAGTCAGAGTTATTATGTGTTATTTTGGTTAAACTATGTTGTCTCTACACATTTTTTTATGTAGGCAAGGCCCTCATTCGATGGGCCCCTGATACATTCTATCTATCCTTTTGGTTTTTGTCAAATACATGGTCAAATCATGATTTAGTACTTTGTGAAATAAAGCAAGGTCAAGTCATGTCGAACTACTAGGTCTTTGCATGTATAATGTAGGAAAGGCCATCAATCGATGAGCCCTTGAGGCCCTAGGTTAGTCCTTTAGGTTTTTTTGAGTCTAGTTTAGTTCTTTTTCTACAAGCAATCATTATTAAAACCAAATCTTGAATCAACAGAAAAACATATCCAACAAATCCTTAATCTTCAAATGATCATTTTCTTAATCATCTTTACTATTCATTGGTTTTATATCAAAATGGGGCATTACATCACTTGTCTTATTCGGTCTTATCACTTGTCTTCTACTAGGATGTGTCCTTCATGAGATTAGAATTTGTCATTGGTTAACTCTATCATTTTCCTTTAGTAGGATATGTCTTTCCTGAAGCTAGGCATTCATCAAATTGGTCAATTGGTCAACTTTATTAGATGTGTCCTTTTCCTTAAAAAATATATGTCTTTCCTAAAACTAGCATCATCACCTCGGTCAATTGCATCAATCAAACCTTATCAAAATAACTCAAGTTATTCACTTGGTCAATCAATCTTGTCATCTTGATCAATTGTATTTCCTTATAGAGGATGCATCTTTCCTAAAACCAGTTGCAATCAATGAAATTAATTAATCAATTTTGTCAATCAACTTTAGTCAAAAAATTAGTCAATCGGTCATCTTGGTCATCTTCCTTAATCAGGATGTCTCTTTCCTGAAACTAAACCTAATCAATCATGTCAATAAATCTTTTCAATCCTATCAACAAACATTATCTCTCTGGCAAACACTTTGTTGTTCTGAGTTTTTACTATCTTTTTGATTGCTTTTCAGTCATGTTACTAGCTACCTCAAGGATGTTCTATCAAGGATTTAGAGGGGTGATGATGGATCATGATATCTTTTATTTGTTTGTTATCTGGGATTTGTCTTGGCAAAAAGACTGGGATAATTGGGTCCCTACTATGAGCTAGGGAACTCCTTGTCTTTCTGCATTGACTTTTGACTACTTGTCTCTCACAAATGGTCACCTTGCACACCTTGGTATATGTCATACCATGGTTTTTGTGCTCCATTTGCAATAGTTTTGATGCCTTATGATGATACATATAAAAAATCATGAATTTTCATCCTTTGTCATTTCCCTCCTGAATTCCCACCTTCTTTCCATTCTCTATGCTAACATCTGTCTCTTCAATGCTAATATGTATTCTATCTACATGTTGGCAGCATCTTGTGACACACAAAAATACCCTTCATACATAATTATGTTAGAATGCATTATATAAAGCATTATCATTATAGACATCATCATAGGCCACATATATTTACATAAGAAAATACAAAAACATAGAGTCCATCCATATAGCATTATCATGTCCTAGCATTATACAATATTAAAAATGACATTGCATTTTATATTATAACCATAATTCATTCCCATTTATCACATTCCATACACATTCCATCAAAATTTGTAGAAGCATTGCATAATCATAAACATATTACACATCACATTAAACATTTCAAATCATTACATGCATGATTCATATACATAACATTAATTGAATTTACACATCACATCATATGATAAAATTAAGCTATCAAGCATTACATTAATATAGAGAATTATTGCATAATCATAATAGATGCATAAAAAACATTATAAATGCATAACCATTCATCATATCAAACCATCACATAATCATATAGAAGGAATAAATCAACATCATAAAAGAATGAACATCCATATCAGAACATAATCACAACCATAAAGCATGATCACATAGAACTGCATATCATAAATCAACACCAAAAAGTCATATCATATATCACTCAAATTTTTTCATAGTAAAATGTCAAGATGTATCATATCTAACAAAATGGAGCTCATAGGATCGATAATCAAAATACAGTGTCATAATACATAATTCCAAAATGAGCCCTAGCCTGAACTATCCTACTCCCCTGACCTAATGCCTACCTATCCTCTCATCATGGCGAGCCTAGAGACCTATGCTCTGAAGTGGGTGACCTCTCATATATAGTGAACCATCTCAAAACTAATGTATCACCACTCTATGACCTACTATGGGAGTGTTTGGTATGGGATTTGCTCTATGACCTCCCCTATGATCTAGTTTGAACTTGTGAGAAGCTTAGCTCTCTCCTCTCTAGCGGAACTTCTCTTTCATACAAATATCTATAGTATTGAAAATCCCTACTAGATTTGGCCAACTCTCATGCAACATCAACCACTAAACCACTACATGTTATAAAATCCATTTGTTGATCAGTCTACTGCCAACTGATAACCACTAGGTCCCTCTTTGTCTAGAGGGTGTCTCTCTCGACCTTTAAGTCATCTTTCTCTTTTCTAAGAGCCCTCACCTCTACCTCTAGATCCTATACCTGAGCCTGTAGGGTGGCTATCCTTTGATCTATTGTACCATCATCCAATTTGATCCCTACCTCCTCCAACCCCTCCTCTACATCCAATCTTGCTACAATCCTCTCTGGGATGACTCTCTCAACCTCTCTTATCACTAGATCCTATAAATTCTCCTCCTCTACCTCCATCATCTTGACCTACTAATGTCCCATCTCTAGAGCTAGTATCTTGGCATGTTGCTCTCCCTCCTCCATCACCATCTCCCCTACTACCCTCTCCTTTGGGTCTCCCTCCTCACGTATCAATGATAAATGTCTACCGCTCACTATCTCCTATCTCTCCTCCTCCTACCTCAATCTCCATCTTGGCCTCCCCAACCATCCCCTATATCACCTCCCCCATCCCCCCATCTACCATCCCCCCATCCTCCATCTCCTCGCCCTCCACCCCTCAGTCCCCTATCACCCCTCAGGCCTCATGAGTCCCTCCCTAGGCACTCTATAAGTTCTAACTACTCTAGATCAATATATGGAGATGGCCTATGGGTCTGATACCATGCATCATACTCAGGCATCACCCTGGGATCTGCTACACCCCCTCTCATGGACCACTACATTGGTTACAGTGCATCAATCTCCTCCTTAGAAGTAGTGACTGGTATATCTTATCTCCATAGATGCACCTCCTGAAAGGAATGTGAAATATTTTTTGTACCTATAGGAACACCCTATGTCTCTGTGTAATTTCATCTGACTCTATCTAGAAGATACATCTCAATGATGTGCTACTACTGTACAGTCCAACCTATCAAATATTTAGGCTGATAACATCGTAGAAAATGCTTGTCCTCACCTATCCAAACATCACAATCCCTGAACACTCTCTAGACAAATCTCACCAATGTATCAATCTTGTGTCTCTAATATAATCTATCAGCTACATGGGTTTGACTCACTATACCACCATATAGATATACATAAGGTGCATTAACTGATAATGGGAATATATGTGACATAAAATAATCCCAAGTCTAGAAGTGCCTACCCCTTGGCATCGAATATTTGATCTTGAAGCCAAATCATCACTAGTCATGACTCTCACATATAGATAGGGGGAAGTACAATATTAATTCACCACAAAAGTAATCATGTCAATTTAAAGCCTTCATTTGACCTATTGGACCTAAATTGCACAAGTCATTTTATCCTAAACTAGGGAAAAAATTTCATCAGTCAATTGCATCACAAAGTTCAATCATGTCACTGTTATTATACATGTGTCACACAACTACAATTGTGTCAAAAGCCTCAACTAATGCATCACTAGGGTCAATTGTGGTCCACCCATAATTAGTTACATCATTTATTAGCACATGTGTCATTCCCCTTTGCAAATGCAGTGTTTTATATCGATTGCACCATTTTTGGTCACATTTTTGACTTAGAAATCAAATGCGGTGAACCATTTCAGATGTGTCACATTGCAACCACCCCTCCCCTATAACCTAGTAATTGCATCATGATGATGAAATTGTGGTGAACTGAAATCATGTGTATCATTTGCACATGCAATTGCATCGAACTTTGTGTGATGCAATTTCTTGCTAAATTTTTCCTACCTAAAATGCACAAAAAATTAAAAAATCACAAAGCAGGTTTGGAGTACATATCGGGGTGGGTGCTTCCTCAGGTCAAAAAAACATGTAGATGCAGTATTATTTGTGTGTGAAGTGTGGAAATGATGACATCTTCTCAACTTCTCTCTCTCAGAGCTCCTAATTTTTGAATTTTAGAATGTACAAATGACTAATTTTCTTAATCAAGGCCCTATTTATGGACAAAAAAATAGGGTTTGCACTTGGAAAGTGTACTAGGTGCACTATTTGATCACTTTAAACCTAAATATGACCCCCTCAATGACCTCCAAAATCATTTCCAGTAACACCATTGAACTCCTAGCTACCAAATTGACCTATTGGAACAATTTTCCATTTTTTTTGAAAATTTGCAAAATTCTCCCAAGGGGGCATGCATCCACCCTACTTTCATTGGGGCATATTTTGACTGAATTTATTTGAAAAAACGTGATGGAATTCATTATGTCAAAGAGAGGAAAAATGTAGTCACTAAAAAATGTCTTGGTTTTCGAGCATCATTTTTTCTTGGACTTCTTCCCTACGTAATTAAACAATTTTAATTATTTAATTAATTCATCTCTTAACCTTTATTCTACTAGGATCAATTAAATAAATTTAATCATGTCGCTAACATTCCTTTCTTCACTAATTAAATAAATAATTTATTTAATTATTTACCTTTCATCATTCATCTATAGTTAAATAATTATTATTAATTATTTATCTATTCATTAATCTTTCAATTCTTCTATAGTTAAATAATTATCAAAATTATTTAATTATTTTTGTCATTTCTCCCCCATTAAATAATTAATCTAAATTAATTATTTAATTCTCATTCTCCATTTCTTCTTATTTAATTAAATTCGTTACATAAATCATTTTAATCAAATTCCCAGTTTCTTTTTCCAGAAATAAATTATTTATCCCCCACTTGGTCAAAGATTCCTTTCTCATAAATTAAATGATTTTAAATTTTAATTCTTTGACATTATCTCTCTCCACTATCTCATTTTTGAATCTCAACCATTGATTGCCTCTAGGCTCTTTTCAATCTTGACCATCCATGTCATAGCCGTCTCTAGCCCACTACTAGGTGGTGCATGCATCCTCAATCATTGATCTGAGAATCTTTCTAGAATCTCGATCTCATCCATCCATTTGAATGGATTTCTATAAAAGAAGCTTTTCTCCTCCATTTTCAATTAAACAACCACATATCTCTTACTTTCATGCTTATTGTTTATAGGTACTTGCATACAAACATAACAATCTGAGGGAAAACTTGCAAAGGCTACTTGAGGAGAGAGAAGGGAGGTGATTCAACTTCAACATGGGGAGTTATTTTGTTTCAATGCTTTAATTTGATTCCTCATATTTGGTTATTCTCCCTTGTTTTTGTTTCAGTGTTGTGGTTTTCACTTAGTCTACACTATTTGAAATTTCCTATCTTACATAACCATTTCAAGTATTTTGAAGATGGCTAAAAATATAAGATAAGCTATCAACAATGTCTGAGATTTTTCTCTCCTTTCCATCCTACTCTTTTTCTTTGCCTCTCTATTTTTATTGAGCACCTTCTTCAACCTATTTACCTCCAAGGCCAGAGCCATATTCTCTTGATTTTCCCCATCCCCCACCATAGGTTGAGGAGGTGGAAGAAATCTTATAACAACATTAATTAACTTTATCTTGAAGCTTTAAGTTTAAATCACTTACCTTAGCTAGGTTTGTTTTGATTTTTCTTACAACTGCTTTAGTAAACATAACTATGTTCACAATCAATTTTGTTGCTTGTAGGGCACTGTCATCCCCCAATATTCTAAAAATTAATTTTGAAATCAATTCATTCATATAATTGATTACTTGTGGTTTATTGGTCTTAGAAAAAATAGACCAAATTTCCAAGTCTCATGCCTTGGATTTAAACTTGACCCAAAATATAATGCATTTTCCTAATCCTCAGATGAAAATACCAGGTCATCACCCTATTGTCTCCTAATGGTATAAAATGTAATTGAAGATAATATATCCCATCCTTGTAATACTAGACATCCACTTTTACTTAATTTCCCTTCCCCTTTTTGTGGTCATGTTTTTTAGGTCAGCATTGAACTTAGCACATATTTCAGATACAATTTCATCCTTATTTTCCTTTGTTATTGTTTTTTTTCTTTCACCATTCACTTCTTAAAGGCTTCACCTTTATTATTACAAATAAATTATTTGAATTATTTGGTGGTGATGAGGTAGTCATTTGACTAGAATTCAGTACATGCTAGGGCTCTAATATCATCCCGCACTTGCCCACCAATTTCAAAATTTATCAACAACCTATTATCAGAGTATCTTTAAACCATGACCCTTGATGATGGGTGTATCACTTTCATCATGTCTAAATCATCTAGAAGCTCATTAGGATCTAGGGGTAATCTAGGAAGGATTTTATCATAGGAGTTATTTGTTGTAATGGAATTGACTTATTAAGGGCTTAGTTTCTCTTCCACTTGTGAGGAGGGACTAAACCTATATGTCTGATGTAAAGATATAGGTACATTAGCCAATAAATTGGTGGCCTTGTCAATCACTATCATTATTATGAGGATAGGGTCTTGAATCTATATACATACACCCTTAATAAGAAGTATGATCTAGCTTTTATATCCTTTCCTCCATAATTTGTATCCTGGCCCATTCCTCTCTTCTCCTTGTAGCTTCTTCTTCCAACAAGAAATTTCTAATTAAATACTCAATTGGGTCATATTCATGCACAAAGGCTAGTAGTTTATACAATATCTTTCCATCATGAATGAAATGTTCAAGATCACACCTCCTTATTTTTTCTTCCCTCATTCTATAGGGTATTAACTTATTCAATAATAATTCCAAACCCTGTCTAGTAATAATTTAAAAGTCTAAAAAAATCAATGCAGAGGGTAGGATGGCATGCTTCTTGTAATTCATGAAGTGATTCTTATCTTACTCATTGGGCTACTATAGGATCTCTAGAAAAACTATTTTGTCTAGGACATATCTTGGAAAGATGTGGGGTGCAACAAGGGAACCATAAATCCTAATGACTGTGGCATTTTAGTAGAACTAGAAACCCCAATTATGGTCAACACCAAGCTCTAGATACAAGTCCTTTGGTATAAAAAATATCCTAACATTCTCATACAACCTCCAACCTACCCAATGGCCCACATTCTTTACTATTTATATAACAAAAAAATCTTCAAAGATGTTGTAAATGGAGTTGTCACAATTAATGTCCTAGATATATGTTCATTCTTGACTAGAAATAACCTATTTTGAGCATCATGGGATCTAAATTTCATGTGGGGAGAAATTCGGAAATAAATTAACCCTAGAAAGCCTTTCTATTTCTAAGAAATACTAAAAAGTGAACTCCTTTTTCTCACTTTATGAGGATTATTTTCCCTATTAAGCTTGGTTGGGCTGATATAAGTAGGATATGTTTTGTTCAAAGTGTTTTAATTGATTGTCTCCATGAAAATAATATCTTAGAATATTAGAGAACCTAATATTCCCCATAAACAACATATTTTGAAGAGCTCTATAATTGACAATAGGGTTGACATTCTTCTTATTCATGAGGTTAAGATGATAGACTCTATTTTTTCTTAGATAGCTTGTAAAATTTGTCCTAATACTAAATACTATATTAGTAAGTAAATGGTGATTCAAATGGTATAGTGAATATTTTGATATCTACTTTCATTTTTTTGGAAGGATAGTGAAATATTGTAGAAATAGTATGGTTGTATCTTTCTCCAATTTGGTACCTAATGAAAAATAGATGATGACTAATGTCTATGCCCCTAATTACAAGTTGGATGGGAAAAAAAATGGGATAAGCTAAATAATGATCTTGGTGATCAATTGAATAGAAATTAGGTGATTTATGGGGATTTTAATACCCTATCTATCCCTTTGAAAATTTTGGAGGTCTTGAGGAATATTCCAATAGTATGATGGATCTAGCTAATTTTCTTTCCTACATTAGTCTCATTAACGTTGAGTTGCATGATACTAATTTCACTTGGTGAAATAGAAGAATGAGAATTAATTCCATTCAAGTTCAAATGGATGGATTTCTTATCTCTAGTGTTTGGAATATTCTGCCTAATACGGTTTGCATTGCTCTTCCTAGTGTTGGCTCTGATCATAATCTACTCCTATAATGGGACAATCAAAATAGAAAAGAGCCATATCCTTTTAGATATAAAATTATGTGCACATCCAATATATATTTTAGGTAGTTGGATTATCATTGGTGGAATAGTATTGTTTAGGGATCCCCTATTTTTCTTTCCCAAAATATCAAACTTGTTAAAAAAAAAGTTACAGATGGACTAGGGTTAATTTTGGCAATATTTTTCACAAAAAGAACAAATTTCTAATCAAGTGAAGGATATTTAGGACAAAATGGTTGTTGGTGTTTTGTACATGGAAACTTATTGAAAAGATAAATATCTAAGAGAATAATATTAAAGATCAATTATTGGAGAAGAAAATTTTTGGAAGCAAAAGTCACATATTCACTGGTTGAATGAGAGTGATGGGAATACTATTTTTTTTCATTTTTTGTCAAATTTTGAGAATAGAAGGAGAAATAAAATGATAAAATTAATCAATTTGGATGGTAGAGACTTAAATATTTATGAGAATATTAGAGATGTAACTATATCCTTTTTTCAAGACACCCTACTTGAATAGTTGGCTAGCTCCACTTGTTAGTATGATATACTAGATGTGATTCCCATTGTGCTAAATGACATGGATATTGAAGTAATATTTAAAGATTTTATGGAGGAAGAATTTTGTGCTAATATATTATCATTTGGTTCTTATAGGGCCTCTAGTCTATATGGGTTCCCTACTTTCTTCTGAGCGTTCTAGGATATTTTTGACCATTACCTTTCCATTATTGCTTGACTTTTTTTCAATTTTACAAGAATTTTGAACTACTTAAATACTACCTTCATTGTTATTGTTCTTGTAATGACGTATATTTTTTGCAAGGTCAAAACTGGGTTAGTAACACATGCAAGTTAATAAAAACATCAAGCAATCGAATGCAAAAGAGAAAATAACAAGAAATGATAGAAATTAGAAAGATCTCACCCATTCCTATGCTCCGTGACTGATTTACATTGCACCTCCTTGGCTTTGCTATGATAATGGATGCCCTCAGATTGTGTATGCGAGTAAACTTTAAATATCTAGCCCTAGAAAAAGCTTTGAAGGATTTATGTTGAAAACTCTATGCAAACTAGAAATTTAATTCTATTATGCAAGTTTATTAAATAAGCCTAAGATGATATGACAAATGATAATAATGAGATAACCAAAAAGATAAGAGATAATAATAATCGATCCCGAAAATGAGATCAAGATTGTCATTTTATAGAAAATGCAATCTTGAATGGAAAGACGAGATGAGAGATTGAGAAATGCCCTATAATCAATGGTTAAGATTCAAAGTGACAACTCTCAATTAGGGTTAGGGAAACAATCCCAAAATGTGCAAACGAGATTTAATTTAAGAAATTAAATCAATGGTGGAGAATAAACGTGACCTTGAGATGAAATTAGTAAAAAATCAAGAGATAAGGAGATGAGATTTTAGAAAATCAATGATTTTAGCAATTACTTGATTTGTAGAAGAATAATTCCATTTTGAATTAAATTAATTCAAAATATGAATTTTGTGAGATAATGAGCAATTGATTTTTGAGATCAATTACTAAAAGAAGAATCAGTTAACAAATGTGAAGTCATTTTTAAATAAATTATTTTATTTAAAAAGAGGGAAATGTCACATAAGGCAATTAAATAATTAATAATAATTATTTAATTTAGAAGAGATAGTTAATTAATTAAATAAATTAATGAATCTATTTAATTATGAGAGGATCTAGGAATTAGTGCCATATTAAATAAATATATTAAAATATACTTATTTAATAATCAAGAGGACATTAATGATAAGGATTAATTAAATAAATGTGACTTTATTTAATTGTAAGAAGACTTTGATAATTAGTGACATATTAAATAAATAAACAAGATTTATTTATTTAATAATCATGAAGAATGAAAGATCCCAAATTAATTAAATAATTTATAATTATTTAATTAATAGTTGAATGTGGGTTAGAAACATAATTACAAAGTTATAATTATGTTATGACGAAAGGTGGTAAAATAGTGGTCGTAGGCCTAAGTCATTTTTAGGTGTCTACATTTGCCCCTCTTTGTCATAATACAGTTTGTCGCATTGTGGCAAAGAAAACAAGTCCAGAATATGCCCCAATGAAGGTACAGAGTGCCTATGCCCCCTCGAGAAAATTTTTGAATTTCGACTTGGGGTCAGAAAAATTTGAAAAATATCTCGACTAATTCAATTGATGACCAAAAAAGTGATGGTGCGATCCGATTCAGAAATGGAGGACGTTGAGTTAGCCAAAATGTCAGTCAAAAGTGGTCAAATGAGCCTCCAGTACAACCTACTAGGTCAAAACCCTATTTTTCAGCCTATAAATAGGTTGAAAAGGTCAATCCAAGTGTCATTTTCTCATTTGTTATATAGAAAATTCAAAAATCACAGCTCCGAGAGACGATGGTGATTCCAGTGACTACCCATCCTGGATACTGTGTGCAGACATTCCGATGATTGAGGATGCAGAGGCACCAGTAAGTACCCGATTCCCCTTGTCAAATTTTGAATTGAATGCATTTATTAGGGTTTTAGGAGGGGTAAACATATGCGTTGCAATGTAAATGATGTCGTGTAAACCGCAAACGCCTTCGTATTTGATGCATTTTCTTGCATCGTGACACAAGTGCAATGGGTAGGTTATGGTTTGTTGTTTGATTGCACATCCACAAAGGGAAACAATGCAATCACCAGGTTGCAACGCAAGTGATGCTTGCGCGACGCATATGCCATTTTGCAACGCAATTGTCAAGTCAAACAACGCATTTGCCAAATTGCATTGCAATTGTCAAGCCAAACAACGCCTTCATTTTTAGGTTGCGCATTTGCTAGCTAGAATGCCACATTCATTGTTAGGTTGCACATTTGTTGGCTAGAACGATGCATTTGACATATTGCAATGCAATTGTCATGCCTAGAGTAGGAATTGACTAATTGTGGCACATTTGTAGTCAACGCGACACAATTGTAGTTGACTAGAGTTGACTTTTGTTGACCCTGTTCTAAGATTAGTTTGGATGCACCCTTGACTTACTAGTAGTAGTAACCTTTCAACAATGTTGTTCAATATGTGTTAATCTTTGGCCTTTCTTGTGCAGAGTCGGCTTGTGCTGATTTATACTCGAGAGTTTCGATCGACGACATACGCCTTTAGAGATTGCCTGAGTGATAGATAGAGATAGCGACTGGTGGCACTAGGTTTGTATCATATCACCTATATGCCCATTATTTGGGAAAATAGGGGTTTGTTGACAATGCTTTGTGAGAGGTGTCACTCAAAAACCCCATTTCACCTACCTACTGGAGAGGCGACAGTGACCTTGGAGGACGTCTACTATATTCTTTGCATTTTGATTAGTAGAGAGAGAGTTATCTATGATCCACACCGAAGGTGATAGGCCCTATCAGAGATGTATGAGGATGTTGATGGTGCCTAGATGGGCATGGATGGTTACGAGATTGGTTGGGATGTTGTAGCTAATCGGTTTTCGAGGTGGGATGCTATGCTGATGACACTAATTTTTGGTTTACTGATTCCAGATCATCATGGTCATGGATTTCCCATTGGATGGGGGGATGTACTGGTCCGTATGTGAGCACAGAGGATAGTTTTCACTTGGGGGCCTGCTTGTTGTCCATGCTTTATCATCAACTGCATGAGATTGTTTATCACCAGGGCTACAGTATCAGTTGCGGCACTACCCTTCTGATGATCTAGGTATGGGAGCGCATTCCCATCTTTCGACCACTAGTACAGATGCAGCAGCTGGGCGATGGGATGCCCTACATCTACCTATATGCAAGTTGAGTTAGTTAGACTCATGTGGGAGATACCGAGTACTGGTGTCATCGGATTGATACGATGATCAGTTTTGTATGGAGGCCTTATAGAGATTGTGCCCAGTGGCCTGATGAGGATGGTCATTTATCCTTTTGTAGAAAGTTCTGATATTTGATTAGCCACATGGTATAGACCTAGTGGATTATTGAGATGTACCTGCCCCAGCGAGTACTATGGCAATTCAGAGAGCAGTAGGATGTGCCAGTAGGCACTATAGAGTATGCACGGTCTTCTAGAGAGACCATATGGGGGCTGCCCATATCAGTGATAGTGGTCGAGCAGTAGGTTGATGTTTTAGTTGCATTTCAGTGGGTGTGGAGCGATGGTCTAGTAGATGCTGGTACATCTACCGAGTTAAATGCCTGGTAGTAGATTCACAGGCCCATCCCTTTGACAGATCCAGATGATTTGCCTCCTATAGACTAGAGGTAAGTTATTCCACGGGTACCGAGGAAAGGCCAGGGTGGAAGGGATGGAGGTAGATATGGTAGATGGGATGAGGGTGGATATGGAGGTGGGGGAGACAAAGGCAAAGGAGATGGAAGTAGAGGTGGGGGAGATGATGGGGGTGGTGGAGGGGGAGGGGAAGGAGGAGATGGGAGGGGTGCGAGGAGGAGGAGGGATGGTGGAGGGCGGAGGTAGAGGGCAGAGGAGGATCCATTTGTTGGGGGACACCCTCTTGATATAGATGTGGAGGAGGTCTAGGCTAAGGAGGAGAGAGATGAGGAGGAGGAGGAGGAGGATGAGGCAGACCAGAGATTGCAGGAGCGTATGATTTCTGGGGATGATGAGGGTGAAAAATCACCCATTTTTCCTGCCGATGCCACCATTGATCAACGGATCATAGATTTGCAGAGAAGACTTGATGCAGCCTTGTCTTAGAACAGGGCCTTTGTAGCAGAGTTAGAGGTCACCTGGGTGGAGAGAGATCAAGCTGTCCTCTAACGGTAGGAGTCAGATTGGTGGGTGACAGAGTTTGCCGAGTTATGTTCAAGGCCGATAAGAGACATGGCCACGGAGCTATCAAGGATGGAAGAGAGTAGGTGGCAGTACAGGTTACTATATGAGTAGGTAGTTCCCCCAGAGAGATGGGACCTAGGATTGTCCCAATCCTACAGTAGGACAGGTAGTGGCACTCGGACACACAACAGCAGCAGGTCAGATAGTGGTAGTCATACTAGTGTTGGGGGGTCCACTGCATCAGGTCATTCATCAGGCCACAGGTCACATAACTTTCATAGGCATTCATTAGGTCATAGTCACAGGTTAGAGCATGGGTATAGATCAGTGTCATCGAGACACCAAACATAGTAGAGCCAGCCTCATGTTACTGAGGCCTCAAGCTCTCAGAGTCAGACTCAGGACACCACTCCCATTCAGGTCACATTTCACGTGGTTGGTCAAGCATAGCCACCTCGCAATTCACCTCCACAGGACAAAGGAGGTCCATCCTAGGAATTTATTTTAGATACTTGTATATTTTGATATTCGAGCCTACGAGCTTCATTTTTTGGATATCACATGATTTATCCCTATGACATGACATGTTTTTGAGATTATATATATATATGCGATGTAGTTTTGATGTGGCCTATATGATGTTATGTGTTATGGTACTCTAATTCTTTATCATATCTTGATGTGATGCCTTTGTGATGCTATGAGGTGTATGGATATTATGCTTATGTTTATGAATGCAATTATGGATGTGGTTATGTATGCATTGTGTAATGTGATGATGATGTAATTCTTATATGTTAATGCAAATGTTTATTTATGATGCTTATATGTTGGTGCAAATGATGGTTTTATGATGTGAGATGGATGAATGTAAATGATAGCATTATGAAATGTGAATTATGGTATTTGATTTATGTAGATGTGAATATGAAATGCTCATGAAATTATGTATGCAACTTTTGTTTTTGCATGTCATAGGATATCATTAGAGAATGAGAGAAAAAGAAGGCAAAGATTGATGTTAGTGTGAAGAAAGATATGCATGTGAGTGCAAAAATCAAAATCCTTCAAAGCTTTTCTATAGTACTATCCCAGTTATTTCTCTTTAATCATCATTGGGCGAAAATGTCATGATGGCTGAAAAATACTATGATATGATGTAGATCAATAGTGTGCAAGGTCAAACCATCACGTAGATCAACAATCGCAGACAAGGATGATCATGACTCATACAAGGAACACAATTGCCCCTAGTCACTTTGTCATGACCAACCTCCAAAAAAAACCAAACTAATCATGAGATGTCGCTGCTTCTCTAAATCCTAATGATAGGAAATCCTTGAGAAACTAGCCACATGATAGTAAAAAAAATAGATAGTAAAATCATCCTACTATGTTGTTGCTTCTCTAAATCCTGAAGTCAAGACATCCTGGAGAAACTAATAGTAGAGTGATAAGCAGACAAGGATAATCATCATGATATGTCATGGTTCCTAAGACATAAGTAACTAATATCATGATAATCATCAAAAGACAAAAAAAAGTTTGCCAAGTGTTTTTAATGTCAAGTGTTGCCAAATGTCAAGCGATATCAAATTCAGGAAGGAAACATCCTGAATGACGTTGATATCCAGGAGATCGTTCCTCAAAGTTAGGAGAATCCATCAAAATTCTAAATGATGATGATGATGCTTAGGAAGGACATATCCCCAAGCATAGTGAAATGACAAGAGTTGTTTTGCAGAAGGATGCATCTGAAGAAGAACCCAAAATGTTACGATGGTAAATTGTCTTGAAAGGATTTTGCCTACATGTCATTGCTGACATGCTGAGTTGACTGAAAGTGTTGATGAAACTAATAGCTTGAGATTGACATAAGATTTTCTTGATTTGAAGATAGTTTGACATGTGTGAAAATGAGGTGCCATGAACCCTAATGGACTGACCTAGTGTGGCCTTAGGGGCTCATCGATTGATGGCCTTGCCTACGTCATGCACTTAGAGATCTTGTAGTTCGACATGACCAATGACTTTGTCCAAAAGATAGAAGTTTGAATCATGATTTTATTTTGACAAACCTAGAAAGATTGACCTAATGTCTTGGGGATTCAAAGATGATTCTTGCCTACATAGCAAATGCGCAGAGACAACATAGTTCAGACATGAACAAAAGATTGATTGGCATGACTAACTGGACTAACCAGACAGATATTTGACCTTGAATCTATTTTTTTTTTTGGATTTTGACATGGATTTGGATGTTTTTGTATTTTCTCAAGAC
The DNA here is from genome assembly GCA_007115665.2 of Sequoiadendron giganteum. Taxonomy (NCBI): domain Eukaryota; kingdom Viridiplantae; phylum Streptophyta; class Pinopsida; order Cupressales; family Cupressaceae; genus Sequoiadendron; species Sequoiadendron giganteum. Next base: position 440,735,302 of record CM021103.1, on the reverse strand, counting down.
ATTTTAAAAAAATTTAGCACTTTTTTTAGGACTTTTTCACATTTTTAGGATTTTTTCAGGACTTTTTAAGAATGTAGGATCATGTGCGACACCCATTGCAGTTACATGATAAAGGTCTTTCCCCTAGACAAATCGAGGATTATCTGAGTCAAGTGATATGGGCATAGGCAGACAAAAGGAAAGGATATGCAAGGGATGATGTCAACCAAATGCTAACCATGGTCGGAATCGACAGTTTTTAGGATGAATGTCGTGAGTGTGTCAGGCCTTTGCGATTATGACAAATGGATAACGGTCGATTTGAGTAATAGTAGATGGTGAAGCAACGATCAACTATGCATGGCGCCTGTTTTCCAGGTTTTCACCATGGTACCTATCCAAAATGCCTATTTTCCAGGTTTTCACTATTGGATGAATTCACTTCTTTTTACTATTTTTTCCATTTTTTGATTTTTTTTTGGTGTCACCAAGACGCCTGTTTGCCAGGTTTTCATCAAGGGATGGTATTTTTTTTTTCAATTTTTTTGTATTTTTAGGTTTTAGCCAAGCCCTCTGATGCTATGTGTAGAAATTTCTTAGCTGTAAGTTGTTGATGGGTTCTGTCAGTTGTTCTCCATCAAGTGTGGCCAACTGATAAGCTCCAGAACCAAATATAGTAGTAATGATATAAGGACCGAGCCAATTAGCCTCAAAATTTCTAGGATTTTCACGGTCTACCTAATTTCTGGGGTTCTGAATGAGAACCAAGTCACCGATTTCAAACTTTCTCACCATTACTCTTTTGTTATAACTTTGGTAGAGACGATTTTGATATGCCTGCAAATGATTCAAGGAATTTTGTTGCCTTTCTTGTAATATTTCTAGCTCATGTAGGCGAGTATGTCTATACTCTTCATCATCAATCATTCCTTTCAAAGAGACTCAGAGAGAAGTAATTTCCACCTCGATGGGTAATATGGCCTTAGATTTGTAGACCAAGAAAAATGGAGTGGCTCCATTGGGGGTATGAATGATGGTATGATAGGCCCATAAAGCAGGATTAAGTTGCAGGTGCCAATCTCAGCTAGTGTCATTGACGGTCTTCTTCAGAATGCGGAGAATTGTTTTATTTGACACCTTAGCTTGGTCATTACCTTGTGGGTAATATGGGGTGGAGAAATGGTGTTGGATGTGGAATCGCTCACACAGCTCACAAACGTCCTAATTTTTTAATGGACTGTCATTATCTATGATGATGGATTGTGGAAAAACCATACCAAAAAATGATGTAATTTAGGATAAACTTGGATATTTGCTTACTGATGATGTAAGTGAGACGGATGGCTTCAATCCACTTAGTAAAGTACTCAGTGGCAGTGATTATGAATTTATGGCCATTAGAAGAGGATGGATGTATCTTGCCTATGAGGTCAAGTCCCCATTGTGCGAAAGACCATGGAGAAGTGATTGGTCTTAATTCCTATGCAGGTGCGTGAATTAGGTCACTATGCACCTGGCATTTCTGCCATGTTCTGACAATCTGAAGAGCATCTTTTTCCAATGTCATCCAGTAGTATCCAAGTCTAGTGACCTTCTTAGCTAATGTTGGACCACTCGAATGAGATCCGCATATACCCTCATATACTTCTCGTAAAGTCATTTGAGCTTCATCAGTGTCGAGATAGCGAACAATGGTGTTATCAAAGCTGTGACAGTATCAGGTGTCACTGAAGATGGTGTGTCTAGCCACTTTTTGGATAAAGGACTTCCTTTGGTTGTTGGACAGGCTGAGTGGGAGGGTTTGGGACTTAAGATAGTCATATATGTCCTGATACCAAGGCAAATTGGGACCAACAATCTTGCACACCATTTCTGACTCTAGAATATCATATTCTGGCATCAACAACTATTCCACTAAGAATTCAAATTGTGACACATTCTTAGGGATGCATCAGAGAGATCCAATGGTAGCCATTGCATCGACTGCCTTATTCTATGTCCTTGGGATTTGTTCAAATGCAATCATTTTGAAATACATCAGGAAACTATCCACCATTCATTTGTAGGGAAGCAACTTCTCATCTTTTGTGTCAGAGTCATCATTCACTTGATTGATGACTAACTGAGAATCCCCGAATATGAGCAATGTCTAAATTTTCCATTTAATTGCTATCTTGAGACCGGTGACCAATGCCTTGTATTCTGCAATATTATTTGTACAAGGGAAAGCGATTCGAAATGATTTAGGATGAATCCCCTTGTGGTCAGATAAATAATATGCTAGCTCTTGAGCCGTGACCAGTGTGGGACCCATCAAAGTATAGTTTCCATGGTAAAGTTGGTTCTGCATGAAAGATGGACTCATCAGGAAAATCAGTTATCAGTGGATGAGTAGCTTGGATTGGTGCTTTAGCTAGTTGATCTACTATTACTTGAACTTTTATTGCCTTGTGCTCCACATATTGTATGTCATACTTGCTTAATATCATGACCCACTTCGCCAAACGGCCTGTCAATGCTGCTCGACTTAGGAGATATTTTAGTGGGTTAATCTTAGCTACCAAATGTGTTTGGTGGCTTAGCATATAGTGTCTTAGTTTCTGCACCACAAAGACAACTGTGAGGCATTCCTATTCAATGGTTGTGTAGTTGATCTCATATCCAATTAGTGTGGGACTGATGTAGTATATGGCTCTTTCTTTTTCTTCATGGTCATTTTGCACCAATAATGGCCCCAGTGCATTTGTCATTGTAGAGACATATAGGATCAGCAGCTTGCCCTCAATAGCGGCATCAACACTGGTGGTATCAATAGATATTTGTTAATTTGTTCAAAGGCTATATGGAATTTATCCGTCCATACAAAAGGAATGCTTTTGCGTAATAGATATTGAAATGGTTGACACTTGTCTGCCAACTGTGCGATAAAGTGATAGATAGACTACAATCTACCCTGAAATGTTCGCCACTCACTGATCCCTTTTGGCAAGGGCATTTCTATAATTTATTTTACTTTTCCCAGGTCAACCTCAATGTCTTGTCATAAAATTAAGTTTCCCAACAGCTTGCCTGAAGTGACTCCAAAGACACATTTCTTTGGGTTCAATTGAACCTTGTAATCCTCAAGTCATCTAAAGATTTTGTCTAGGACTTTGAGATGATCTTTCCTTGTCAAATATTTTTCCAATAGGTCATCCCTATAATCTTCCATTAGGATATGCATCATGTCATGAAAGATTGTTGTCATAGCCCTTTGATATGTGGCACTTGCATTCTTTAAGCCAAAAGGCATGACATTCCAATAGTATGTTCCCCAAAGGCAAGTGAATGCTATTTTTTGCTGATCCTTTGTTGCAATTAAGATTTGGTTATAGCCTGAGAAACCATCCATGAGGGATAGCATCTCGTACCCTGTTGTGAGGTCAACAATCATGTCTATATTTGGTAAGGGGAAGTCATCCTTTGGGCAAGCCTTATTCAAATCTCTAAAATCCATGCAGACATGGATTTTTCCATTTGGCTTTGTAACAGGGACAATGTTGGATATCCAATCAGCATAGTCTATTGACCTTATGAATTCAGCATCCAGTAACTTCTTTAGTTCAGCCTTGACAAGTAGTGCAATCTATGGATGCATTTTGCGCAATTTTTGTTTGATTGGCTTGATTATAGGGATTAAAGGAAGATGATGTAGAACCAATTCTAGATCAAGGCCTGACATGTTAGCATATGACCATGCAAAGTTAACTTTCCTTTCTATGAAGAATTGTTGAAATTTTGGATTTTCTTCATCTAACAATGATGCGGCCAAGAGAATCATTTTGGGATTCTCTAGTGTGGCTATGTTAACTTCCATTATATCCTCAATGAGCATAGCTGATTTTTCCTGTGTCATGGGAAGAAAGTACAATCCTCCATCGTTAGGTGCCTCAGAGAGGTTTTCACCTCCGGATACGTCCTTTGTTTTTACTATTTTACTGTTAGAAGGTGCCTTGCAGTTTTCACCTAAAGACATTTCTTTTTCTTTTTTATTCTTTTTATTTTTTCGACTGGAGGATTGCACAGTCTCTCCGAAGTAAGATGCACAATATAGATCAATGGAGAACCATGTTTTGTGATCACCCCATGGAATAAATTTTCTTAGCCCCATGAATTTTGCAATTGCCTTGTCATTCTGAAATATGTCCATCACTGGTGAATCTTGTTGGTCCCAGTCGATCAGTTGTGGGTAATCAAGGGGGATCCCATCGTCAGTGTTGGTTAAAGATGGGGAGGATGCGGAAAGTGTGCAAATTTATGCCTCCAGTGTAAAGGAAAAGTTTTCAATTTCAACTTCCGTGTCAGATGCAATGGATGGCCCATACTCTGAGTCAGATGAATCAAATTCAAAATCATAATATCGGATAAAAGTATCAACATCGTGACTAGTGTTTGGCATTTCAAAAGTATGGATAGTGGGCTCAAATAAGTTAGGCTCATGGGTGGGCTTAGGAATGGGGTGGGAAGATTTAGGTATTGCCAACGACACCTTATGTTCTTCCGGATTCCAAGGAATGCTTACCCATTCCTTATTTTTGGAATGTCGATCAATAGGGTCAATGTTATATTTCTGGTGGAATCATTCTTCAAAAGGGAGTTGACCAGGATCCAGGAATAGTTCATCAATATCATAGTCACTTAGGGCTTTTTTAGATCCCCATTCCCATTCATTTGAGTCAGTTTCAGTAAGGGATTGTTTGCATGTCTCAACACTTTCTGTAGCCATTACAACCTTACTTGAAAGTTCATGGGTACATTGATCATCAGTTCCAAATTGGTCAAACCCTAGCCCTATGTACCTTGGTCTTGCAGTCATGATGATAGGTTCCCTCCTTCCATTTCCGTCCTTTCTGAGACCACTTGTGCCATCAAAACCTACGGCTTTGCATATATCATAGCCTTTTCCATAGAGGTGCACTGGTAGTCAAGGTAACTCCTCAGGGTCTTTGTAAATCCAGTTAGTTATGTGGTCAATGACTTCATTACCCATATCACCCCACAGTGTGAAAACACTTTTCGGTGGAACCTTGGAAGTTGTTTTGGGCTCAACAACAAAACATGGTCTACCATAGACTTTAGGCAGCTTTGATATTGTGGTGATACAATAAGCCATATTCAAGTTGAACTCTCCACAACAAAGGTCCTGGATCTGAAGGTCTTTACTTGGGATGGAGGCCGATGAAGATGGTGTGGTAGGAGGTTATGGAATGGATGATTTTGTGAGTGTCGATGGGTCAATATATTTGGATGAGGTGGAAGATGAGGCTTCCCGATTCATGGGTACCTGGTGCTTAGCAAGGGCTTGTAGGTTGGTATAGTTTTGAAATGGGTCGGGATCTCCCGGGATAGTGATCTCAGTACCATCAAAAGGGAATTTCAGGCATTGGTGGTATGTGGATGGAATGGCCTTTAGAGCATGAATCCAAGGGTGACCAAGTAAGATATTATAGTGTATGTCATGATCCAAGACCTGACATGTTGTATCTATGATAACCAGTCCTACCCGGAGTGGAATGGTAATGATGCCTTTAGAAGTGCATTCTTCATCATCATATGCCTTGATGACAATGCTCTTGCTAGCATCTACACATACATCAGAGAAACCAAGTTCTTTAACCAATTTTAGAGAGAAGATGTTCAATCCTGCTCTGCCATCTACTAGGACTCGTCTAACCTTATGATTGTGGAAAAAAACCTTGATGTGAAGGGCATCATTATGAGATGGTTTGGGTGAGGAATAGTCATGTCCGAAAAGATGATGTGATGAGGTGAATTCAGATATCCGACCATAGTCTCACTGTTTTATTCAATTGCTCAATAATGTTGAACCCCAATTTTGGGTTTGACTGTCTAGCAGATGAACCAAGTATGGTGATCTTCGGTTGATGTGTAGAATGACCTGGGATGGTGACCTTGCCTTTACGCGTGGTGACATTGCATTCCGGTGCCTTTTTACTGGTAATGGTATTAACACATTTATCTTCATCAGCAACACAAAGATTGTTAATAATGGCACCACCAGGATAATTGTATGTAGGATGAACAGTATTATAGGTCAGACAGATGTGGTTGGCTTGATTGTTGGTGTTCTTTGTGCCAGATGAGGAAGCTTTATCATGATCCTGTAGTGGGTTTTTGTGAATAGTATGGTCTGCATTCGATGTAAATGATTGACCACCTAACTCAATGGTGTGGTTCTCAATGAGGTCTCGTATCAGATTTTGCAATTGATGACAAGAGGAAGTTTTGTGCCCTTTGGCATGGTGGTAATCACAAAATGCATTGTCATCCCACCATGACGGCTTGAACTGACCAGGGTCATATGGTTTTGGCTCTTCTAGTGTTATGATGCCATTTTGAAGAAGTTTCTTCAAGACAATTTCAATAGCTTCACCCAAAGGGGTGTATGTACATTCTGGGAATTGTCGGGGTTGATGCAACTGCCTTTGATTAGATTTCATATGATTGCTTTGGATAGCATTGGCAGTTGGTTTCCGTGTAGTTATAGGTGCGTTTTGATTTTGTACTCCTTTGATTGTGAGTACATGACCTGTTTCATTGACGGTTTTTGCATCAACTACACCGTCATTTGTGATATGCTTGTTCTTAACCCTGTATTTGGTTTTTATATTTGAGCTACTTGGGTTATTATTTGTGGTGGTGTTGATGGTTTTTCCACCATATTTTAATTCGCCTTTGGCGATCAAGGCTTTTTTTAATTGAACACCCTTTTCAACAAGGTCAACAAAGGTGGTGCAATAATGGAATTGTAAGCCATACCTTAGTGGTCCTAAGAGAGTTTGTACAAAAATGGTGACTTTCTCCTTTTCAGGTATATTTACCAGACATCTTCTTGCTAAAGTTCTCCATCTTTGAAAGAATGGAATAAAAGTCTCTCCTGCATCCTCTTGGGTAAGTTTGCATAAGGAGGCAATGTTGATATCTGTGTCAATGTTATAGGCATAGTTTTCAACAAACTTGTTTGCCAATTCATCCCATGTTTTGATTCCCTTAGGCAATAGTGAGAACCATTCTAGTACATCACCTGCGAGACTTCTAGAAAAGAGTTATGAGATAAGTTTGCTCATATGCAATGTCCATGCAACTAGTGGTGAATTCTCTTATGTGTTCAATGGGGTTCGTTTTGCCTTTGTATTTGGGAAAATGAGGTACCACATATCCATGAGGAAAGGGTGGCATATACAAGGTTGTGTCAAATGGATATGGACACAAGTCATGTGACATGTATGACTTTTTGTTGGATTGTTGCAAGGTCTCCACTTGTGTTTGAAGAGTAGTGAGTTGGAGTGTGAGTGCTTCCACCATGTGATGGTTGGTAGCATCACTCATGTTGGTGATAGGGGCAGCTTGAGTCCCTAGCTATTGTGATGAGATGTGTTGATTTAGAAAGGGTTGTCGGTGAACAAAATGAGTGTTTTTATTAGGCGGTTGTTGGAAATGAGTGTTTTGATGAGGGATGTGCTGTTGTGTATGGACTTGAGAGGCATAAGTGGGCATGTGATATCCTGCCATGTTGGACTAAATTTGAGGACCTTGTTGGTTTTGATTTTGTTGATGTCCAAATGGAGTGAAGGATTGAGGGCCTTGTTTATTTTGAGCTTGTTGATGCCCAAATGGAGTGAAGGATTGAGCGCCTTGATTTCTTTGCCCAAATAAGAGATTGTGGCCTTGAGGAATGTTGGTGTTTTGGGTCATGGGAATGCTGATATTAATCTGTGAGGAAGTGGGTTGGGTGCCTTGTATGATAACTCTTTGACTATTTCTCCCAAAAGGGTTGGATGAGTTGGTTTCCATAGTATTTAAAGAACCTAATAATAGGTTTGTTGATGTACTCATGGAACTAGATGTAGTTCGAAGGAGATTTGAGGTGGTTGCCCCCATTTTTTGTGAAGGGATGGTGGATGTTTGTTGAAGGATGGATTGTGATGTGGTGTTGGTTTGGGAAGATGATCCCCCAATAGATGTTGTGTTGGTTGTGGTGGTAGTATGACCAAGGGAGGTAGCATTGATGGTGTTGATGAAATTTTGTGAAGAGGTTCCGATGGAAGGATTGTGTGATGGTGGAGTCATAGAAGTTTCTCTAAGAGTGTTAAGATCAAATCCCTTTGGTAACTTAGCCCCTTGGTCAAGGAGCATATCTAGGAATCTAGAAGAGTCATTTAAGACTACTTCTTCCACAAAAGCAACAACTTCTGGATGTTGGGCAGTAGCTAATAAGTCTTCTTCAAAGAATTCTCCATTTTGATCCCATCGGATAAATGGTTCAAAAATATGTGATGGAGATGGTGGGATGCTCATTTCACTGAAAGGATTGATGTTGGAATTTCCCATGTCAAAATAGGGATTGTTCGTGGAATTAGGGAATGAGTCCATGTCAGTTGTGAAATCAAGAAGGTTGGTGTCTTGTATAAAGGAATCCATGAGTCTTTTCTTTTTCTGTAATCTAGTTTCAACCATACAAGGTTTGCTCAACTTGTGATGATGGAGAGAATGATCTAAGTATGATACTATGTTTTTGGTTTCTTTGGTTTTTTTTTAAAGAATGCTATGAAATGAAAGTGAGATCAAAATGAGTCTAAAGACTTGTGAATGCAAATGGTGTGATACTAAAAGGGAGATGCTAAATGACATGCAACTAAAAGAGCCTAAGATGTACTTACTATTGAGGGATTTAAAGAGGACAACTTTGGAAAACAATTTTTTTTTGCAATGATTCAAGTTTGGAAGACCAATGGACCATAAAAGGACTGTAAAGAGGACAAAGTGAAGTTTCCACACCAGACTATTGAGTGGGAAATAATTCACAAAAGTTTTGACAAATGAAAAAGGGTAATTGGGTCCAATGATAACCTACTATTGAATGCAAAGTTTTGAAAATGAATGGTAAGAGTCAACTCCTAAAATCTACAAAAGTAAGTGTCTAAGGAGATGGTGAAGTTACCAATGCAACTAGTGGAAAGCCAAGGGAAACCTAATGTGAGCCTAAAATGGTTCCTATGATTTAATGTTTGATGGAAGTTGACAATTCAAAGTCTGGTTTGAACTGTGACACTAAAGGAAGACTTGATTGAATTTAAGACAAGTTGTGGACTTTCAATTTTGACAGTGAGAAGATGATTTGAAATTATTCACAAAAGCATTGTAGCGAATGTGGTACGATAGAGTGAATGCAGCTCATAGAGGCGAATGCGGTTCAGAAAGTGTCGATTGTGACACAGTTTGGCGAATGCAGGCTGATATTTCTCAAATGCGACTCAAGATACTAAATACGGTTTGATACTGGAAAATGTGGCTCTGTGTGTTTCAGTTGCGGCTCATCAGAGTGGATGCAGCTCAGGATGTTTCAAATGCGACCCATCAGAGCGATTACGGCTCAAAAGATGGCGATTGTAGTTTGACAGAGCGATTGTGTCGCATGAAGCAAATATTTGGAAAAAAACTTTACAGATTTAACAAGTTTTGGACCTAGATTGTTGATGTTCAGTTTGTTGAAGTTTATTTGAAAACAGTAGGCAAACACATAGAGACTAAAACATTGAGTGTATGTTCAAGGATCAAGCATGATCCTTTTTTGTTTTCACTAGTATTTGAACAAAAAGACACTTCAAGCAGACTGACTCTTAATAGTCAAAGGGTCATCATAACAATCATAGCCCACAGCTTAAAATCACATCGACTCACACAGCCGTGTCACCCCCTAGAGAGCGCCCATGTTTTTGTCTTTTCCAGGTGTGTACTCAAGGTGACGGAAGTGGATACTAAATCCCTTGAGAAAAAAATCTATGGCGATTATATGGTGAGTGTCTTGCAGGCAAATTCTTCCCTCCCCTTGCACCGTGATTGAAACAATGTCTGGATACTAACATAGTTGGCTTCTACACTATGGTTCTTAGTCAAGGTTTTCGTTTGGCATGGAAATAGATAAAATCCCTTAGGAGACCTCCCAATCTTTAGAACAAAGACTTTGGGGATGGTTATCTTTCCCACTGCCATTGAATATATGTTTCCCCAAAATTCACTTTTGATTATAGTGGGTTGGAAAACCTGGCTTTGGTTGTTCCTACTTAGGTCGTTCCCGTAGGGTGAGTATTTTTTCCCACTACGGCAGGCCTTCTAAAGGATTTAAGAAAAGCAGGAAAATGCATAAAGAAAAATGGGTAAGTCTGGTTTTTTGGTCACCCAGTAAAGGGGAGAGAATATACCTATTACCCAATCAAGCACAACATAATAGTTGTTCAATTTTAAACCCAAATGAAGATTTTCTACACTAAGTGAAGATGTTGCTTCACCACAAGCATGGGGTTCATTTTAACCAAACAAAATAAAAAATTTGGTGACTATCCTAGGATTGATATATTCCAAATTAAAATGTCTATCCTAGGATTGATAAATTCCAAATTAAATGTCTATCCTAGGGTTGGTTTATTTTAATCTCATCAAAAAAATAAAATGGCCATGATCACGTTGGATCCATATAACAAAATAAAAAAAGAAAGAAAACAACCAGTCATTTGCAGCTTGTTAGAGCGGATGCGATGTGAGGTCTGTCAAATGTGTTGCATCCTATCGAATGTGTCGTTCGAGATCTTGTATGCATCGTTCATGATTGTAAATGCGGTGTGACAGAGCAGTTGCATCATGTAGGCCTGTGGTTGCATCGTTCTGTACTCTTGTACCTGCAAAATAAAATCTGAGGCCATACGAGAACCTGCAAAATGTGTTAGTGGGTCGGGTTCACCAATGTAATGACGTATATTTTCTGCAAGGTGAAAACTGGGTTAGTAACACATGCAAGTTAATAAAAACATCAAGTAATCGAATGCAAAAGAGAAAATAACAAGAAATGGCAGAAATTAGAAAGATCTCACCAATTCCTATTCTCCATGACTAATTTCCATTGCACCTCCTTGGCTTTGCTGTGATAATGGATGCCCCCAGATTATGTATGTGAGAAAACTTTAAATATCTAGCCCTAGACAAAGCTTTGAAGGATTTGTGTTGAAAACTCTATGCAAACTAGAAATTTAATTCTATTATGCAAGTTTATTAAATAAGCCTAAGATGATATGACAAATGATAATAATGAGATTACCAAAATGATAAGAGATAATAATAATCGATCCCGAAAATGAGATCAAGATTGACATTTTATAGAAAATGCAATCTTGAATGGATGGACGAGATGAGAGATTGAGAAATACCCTAGAATCAATGGTTAAGATTCAAAGTGACAACTCTCAATTAAATCAATGGTGGAGAATAAACGTGACCTTGAGATGAAATTAGTAAAAAATCAAGAGATGAGTTTTTAGAAAATCAATGATTTTAGCAATTACTTGATTTGTAGAAGAACAATTCCATTTTGAATTAAATTAATTCACAAATATGGATTTGTGAGATAATGAGTAATTGACTTTTGCAATTAATTACTAAAAGAAGAATTAGTTAACAAATGTGAAGTCATTTTTAAATAAATTATTTTATTTATTTATAAAAAAGGGAAATGTCACATAAGGCAATTAAATAATTAATAATAATTATTTAATTTAGAAGAGATAGTTAATTAATTCAATAAATTAATGAATCTATTTAATTGCAAGAGGATTTAGGAATTAGTGACATATTAAATAAATATATTAAAATATACTTATTTAATAATCAGGACATTAATGATAAGGATTAATTAAATAAATGAGACTTTATTTAATTGTAAGAAGACTTTGATAGTTAGTGACATTAAATAAATAAACAATATTTATTTAATAATCATGAAGAATGAAAGATCCTGAATTAATTAAATAATTATAAATTATTTAATTAATAGTTGAATGTGGGTTAGAAACATAATTACAAAGTTATAATCATGTTATGACGAAAGGTGGTAAAATAGTGGTCGCAGGCCTGAGTCATTTTTAGGTGTTTACAGTTCCTAAAAATTAAAATGTGACTAATTTCTCTAATTTTAGATCTATAAATCTATGCAACATTTTTTTTATAATATTTTCTCAAAGCTTGTCATCTTTCAGATTAAACCTTTCTTACATCTCCTTATTTCCTAGAATAAAAAATATATTTTCCATAGAAGAGAGATTTTAGTTTTTGTGCTTGCTACTCATGAGATTATTCACTCTATGGATAATAATAATAAGTTTTGTATGACCCTTGAATTAGACATTTCTAAAGATTATAAAAAATGATTTTGGTCTTTTTTAATTGTTGTGCTTCAAAAATATGGGTTTAAGGGGAGAATTATTTAGCGAATTTAGTAGTGTGTCTCTAAGTTCTATGTCTTGGTAAATGACATATTGAGATGTTTTTTCTATAGTATAAGGGGTCCCAAACAAGGTGATCCTAGACCACCATACATTTTTATTCTAGTTGTTGAATTTTTGGGCATAAATATTCAAAATTTGGTTTCTTCTAGAGCCCTTATGGGGATCAAGGATACATATTCTTTTCTCCCTTCATTTTAGGAAAAATTTGTGGATGATACCATTTTGTTGGGGTCTTCCTCTATTACTAAAACTAAACAGTGGAAAAATCTCTTGAATCAATATGCTAATGCTTCAAGTCAACATATTATTAATAATAAGAGTATCTTGTATTTATTCACTACTATTTTTGTTCTTCAAAATAAGATTGTTTAAATTTTTCGATGTCAAAAATCTAATCAACCTACCTCTTACCTTGGTCTCCCTCTTTCTAGAAAAAATATTACAAACAATTTTTTGAATGGAATTTTAGAGAGAATACAACAAAAGTTAGCTGGATGGAAAGGAAAACTCCTTAGTCAAGTTTTAAAACATTAGCTCCTTAAATATTCCTTGTAGGATATTCCAATTGATTACTTCTCCCTCTTTAAAATCTTCTTTTTCATGACTAAAAGAGTTGAAAAAATCTAGAATAAATTTCTTTATACAAGGACTAAGGAAAGGAAAAGAATTATCCTTTTCAAGTAGGAAATAGTTTACAAAAATAAAAGAAATCAAGGATTGACCATAAAAAGATTATAAAATTTTAACAAAGCTCTCTTGGGTAAAGTGGGATGGAATATTTTATAAAGTGGTAAAGGTTGGACCTTAATGTTTAAGGCTAAGTACCTTGAAAATAGAGATCAAATAAACTTTGTTAGTGCCCCTAATCCTTTCAAAAGTTCTATTAAATGGAAAAACTGGTAGAAAAAATATTTATACTAAGAAAAAGGCTAAGATGGAGAATGGGAAATGACCAAATAATTAATTTCTTTGAAAAAATGGCATGATGGACCTCCTCTTTCCTCTCTTTCTTAAAACTAGTAGAAAAAATAATTATACTAAGAAAAAGGTTAAGATGGAGAATGGGAAATGACCAAATAATTAATTTCTTTGAAAAAATGGCATGATGGACCTCCTCTTTCCACTCTTTCTTAATTTTATAGATTGGTGAGATATTCAAATAGGACTAATGGTGCAAATATAAATGGTTACATTGATTGGACTAGTCATACTCCCCAATGGAGAAAATTTTACTCTCAACTAATTAGGATGGATAATCTTATTGATCATTTTCTACTAGTCAATGGTGATTTTAATTTCTTCATTCAATCTAAGGAGGATGAGATTACTTGGTGTGTCTCCAAAAAGTGTAGTTTTTTGACACTTTTCACTCATTTGGACCCTTGCCTATGGATTTTGGACCGTTTTCAACCTCTTTTTACCCCTTTTCCAAGCCTTGTGCCAAAGTGTTGTAAGGTGTTGCAATACATTTTCACACTTTCCTAGGCTTGTCATTACTTAATCAACCATTTCTTAGCTATAATGACCCCTTAATACACATATAAATCCTATCTTAGTGTGTTTTCATGAGACAATCCTGACAAGAATCAATAACCACATGTTATTCCCCGAAAATGAATGAAAATTTCCCAGGTGGACTAGGTCGTCACCTTGGGCGACCTAGGCCCATGTGGAAAAAAAATTGAAATAAACTTAATATTCTTTCAGGATTCTATCTCTAAAACCCTAAGGTCAGCCTATATGGTATTATTTTAGGAAAAATAGGGCATAACTTGTATAAATAAGCCTCAAAACCCTAACTCATCACATTATGCACCACTCAACTCACACTCGTCTCATCTCTCCTTCTCAAGCAAGCTAGGGTTTGATCATTCCAGGTCAACAAGACATCTTTTATGAAGCATTCAATGGATTATTGTTGTAACAACACAAGATCTCTTATCATGGAAAGGTAACTTACTTCATTATTTCATTATTTTATATTCATGCTTTACATTTTCTATGCATTTTGGTTTAGTTACCTAAAAGGGGTTTGACTAAGGCAAACCCCTAATCCCTAACAATCAACATTTTCTCTTTCTCTCCTTGTGTGTTTCATATTTAGGTACTTTGAAGACCATTGAAAACTTTGAAGACTTGTTGAAGACTTCTCATTGCTTGCAAAGTCCAAAAATCCACCAAAAGTCACTTTCAGGCCCGAATATCAGAGTTTCAAAAGTGAAAACTGTGAAGAACCAAGGTGCAAACTTGGGGCTTCCATTTCCCCTTCTGAAATTCAAAAAATATTGAAGAGGACTAAGTTGCCAACAATGGTGACCTAGTCCCACTGGATAGGATTTTCTATGATTTTCACATTTCCAAACACCCATTTGGTAGAAATGAGCTCTAGACCAGTTTTCTCAAATCTGGGACTAGGTCACCCAAATTGGCACAAGTGTCCTTTCTAGATTCTATAATATTTTCATCAACATTCCAGACCTCCAACAGATCCTTATTCCAATCCTAAGTGCAAACATTCTATCTCTTTCATTTCTATATAGTTTAGTGTACATTATTAGGTCATTTCGTAGATGTTTACATATCATTATGTGTTTTGCATCACTTTGTATTCCAATAGTTTAGCATTCATTAAAATCATTGCATTTCTAGTTTTCTACATTTAAGGAATCTCACACACATCACATTAAGCCCCTAACCCCCCCTTTGAATGAACCCTAAAGTTAAAAGGTGTGAAAGAAAGACCTCTTTCCTCTTAGGTGCAAAACCCTAGAAGTGTAAGAGAACATCTCTTTCCCCTCTTCATGTTTTGGTGGTTCATTTTGGTGAACCTGACTCTCTTACCCTCTCTTTTGATTTGGACTTCTTTAGCATCGTAGGTTTTCATTGCATTGCATTGTGCATGGCTTAATTTGCATCCTAGGGTTTCAAAATTTTGCATTAGTAAAAAGCGCATTCAAATTGCATTTTTGCATATTAAATCATTCAAACCCATCAAAATTTTGCATTTTCATGTTAAATCTACATCACCCTATACATAAACCACCTATATCAATCCAAAAGATTTGAACAATCTAAAAAAAATCACTAGGAAGACTAAGTCGCCACTCTGGGTGACCTAGTCCATTCAGCCTTTTGAAACTGCCCTTTACAAAGCTAAAAACCTAGTTTCTAAGCTTTTGTTTTGTGCCATTACCTATCTGTATCAATAGGTTGTGTTTTTGTAACGTGTATTTTATTATAATTAGCTTACTTGAGATCAATTCATGCATTTTACATTTTCACTTTTGCATTTACAAAATTTCATTTTTAGATCATTGATAGTGTAATCAGCAAGTTGCCTTCTTTGTAATCTAAAAATTGTATTTCCTTTTTTTCTTTCCATTGTATTGTACATTCTTCAAACATGTTTGTTTCAATTGTTTCTAAAATTGCACTGAAAAAGTTAGTAAATAAACATTTTAATCATTCATTCAATGCATTCCCTAGTTATGAGAGTCTAGTGAATGAAAATATTTATTATTGTCTTGAACCTACATGACCTTCTATCTCTCCTATTTGTGAGGATGATGTGTTAGAAGAAAATACAGGCATAGACAATCATGATGATCATAATTGTTCCTCTCTTGATACCTCTCCTTCTAGTGACAAAGGTATCTTTCTAAAAGAAGGTACAATCGTTGAGCATCATGAAGGTCTTGCTTTTTATTCTCCTCATCCCCTTTGGGAAGATATATTAACACATGAAAAATGATATTATAAACACATTTCTAAACATTACCTTACCTAGTCTCCTTTACTATGATGATCAACCTTGCCCTTCTTCTAATGTCCCTCCTCGATGCAAAGAAGACATGTTGGTGTTAGAAGATCCTTCTCCCAAGAGTCATGAGACTCTCAAAAATCCCTCCCTATTTGAAAATCATAGTGGTCCTTCTCTTGATTCCTCCTCTTCTTGTAGTGTAGCATGTGATGAACCTCTTCCAAGCTCTCCTACTAGAGTAGGTTGTTTGGAACAAGAAAATGCAACCTTTGACAATCCAATAGAACCCTATCCTAATCATTCCACTCCTCATAAACCCATCATTGATAATTTCCTTAATAATATTATGCCCTTACAAGAAGATGTAGAGCCTATATTAGACTCTCCTTCCCTAGGCGATGTTAATATTATTCAACCTCAACTCATCTTTTACCCTCCTTCAATCAAACCTAAACTTGAATTTACCCTCTACCCACCTACCCATAAAATGTTGCAGCAACCGAGTCATAATAATGTTGCTCATACAAATTACACCCGCAACAACCCATGATATCAACCATCAACCTCCACTCCCTAACCTTCCTCCCCTCCCATCTTACCTGCTGCCCCTCACTTGAATTCCCTCCTTAGGGAGTATGACCTTGTTGACCAACTAAGGAATACTCCTGCTAAAATCTCCTTATGGGATCTTATTCAAGTTTCCCCTCACTATCACACCATGATGCAAGAAACCTTACAACAAGTTCCTATCCCTTATAATGAGCCATAAAATGACATAGCATCTATTATTCATATAATTAATGCTAATATTATTTTTCACCAAAGTGAGTTCCCTCCTTTGGATGTGGAAAAACAAAATGAAGCTTTCATAATAATATCTCAATACAAAACAAAAAGGATCAAGAGAACTCTTGTAGATATTGGATTTTATCTTAATGTGTGTAGTGTGCACCTTTTGGAAAGGCTTGGAATTGATAGATCCCACATCAAACCTTATTCTCTCTCTATTCGAGGATTTGATAACATCACTAAGAAATCGCTCGGTGTGATCACTATACCTCTTACAATTGGAATGGCCACATTGGACACAAAAATCCATGTTATGCCTCATGAAATTTCATACAATATTCTCTTAGATAGGTCATGGATTCATGCAATGTGATGACACCTCAAATTTTGAAAATTTGAAGTGCCTATGTTGAAAATTTTTCCTTCGCACACTCAGAAGTGCCCCTGAAAAATCTGGCCAAGTGCCCTACTTTGAAGGGTCACAATTCAAAGCCAGTTGATTTTCATATCAAAATGATTGTTTCTCTCCATTCTCCCCACATTAATGTACTCCTTAGTCTAATTTCAAATCCTCATGATCAGATTTTCTATTCTTACCAAGGCAAAAGAAAATGCAGTTTGCTTTGTTTTCACACTTGAATTTTCAAAGCTTTCCAATGTGGTCAAGTTTGACCCTTAATATCTAGTGAAGAATGATGATTCAAGGAAAGAAATCTTGCACAAATACTCAGTGTACCCAAATGACCTAGTGTGTCCAGTGGTAGTTCTCCAGAAGACGATTTGATATTTTTTCAAATTGGTAACTTGGTGAGCTTTAATTGGTTTTAAATACGAATAGTTGCAGAAAAGTCCGAGTAGGCCACTTTGACATTGAATATATTGCACCTCGTGATATTTTTTTCCAAGTCATTTGTTACACTCCATTCTTGGGTCAAATTTCTACATGCCTGCTCAATGTCAGGGTCTCAAATTAAGTTATGATGGGTTATTTAATCATTTTCTGATTGTGACCTTGTCAAAAATGGTGTTCCAGAAAGTGTCAAATTTTGCAAATCTAAGGACAATCCATTTCTTGTTTTGGATTGAAACATCTCGAACTCCATTTTCATCAAATACGGAGGTTGTATGATACATTATTTTAATGCATTTTAGTTGCGGCAAAGGCTTCCGACATGCCAGTTTACAAATGAGGTACCTGAAAAATTTTGACAATGAAAGTTTTGAGGAAATGAGTTTTCTCTAAATGAATTATCGAGTCCATGTGAAAATTATCACAGCTCTAGATGTCCCAGTTTTCCCACGATAAATTTTCTCTAAATAGGCCACAGTTGAAATTGAAAAATCAACATTTTTCTAATGTTTAAAATATTTTACTTATTTTAAATATTATTGCAATGAAATTACACGAGAAAAAGAGGGCATGTTTTAATATTTCATGTTTTATAAAGTTTAAATTTTATAAATTATTTCATTCATGGGGAAGGCATGTTTTATAAAGTTCTAACTTTATAAACTATTTCATTCACGATAGCCTTCCCTATGGTGCTGCCATGAGCAAGTCTCATGGGAAAGCGGGGAGAGCTATGGAGTATATGGGGAGATGATCAAACATTAAACACTGCTTCATTTAACCTTATGGATGCTGCAATAAATGCTTTTAAACATTTTATGTTGTTTTTTTTATTATTGTCCACCGCCCGTGGAAGAAATGTTCATGACACAGGAAACTCACGGGGAAGCAGGGTGAATGCTCAGAGGGAAAATTTTGAGCTGCAATTTTTATTGCAATCAAGATTAATGTATTTCCCTCTCCATTGATGCATCTCTAATAGATTTTTGGCAGATTTGAGCAGAGAGTTTTGGCTGAGAATCACGTTTTTGAATTTTTGGCAAATTTCTGAAGGCTTTATTTGGCTCAAAAGTGTTGATTTATGGTTTGAATTCATCCACTGACCATTCCTAGTGCCTGGGAGGTGTTTTCAATCATGTTTGTGATGGTTTTCAAGTGCCACCATTGCCAAAAATTCCCTTGCACTATACAAAACGACCCCAACTTGCATTTACAGTCAAAATGTTTTAAAATTATTTTCATTCTTCAGCATTCGAATGGCAAAGGATTTAGAGCACGCTGGAAATCAAATGAGAAAGAAGAAATAAGGCTACGTGGGTAGATTTCCACCATAGCCCACAAGCCCATGGAGATGAGGGCAGATGTAAGTACAGTGGCACAGGGGCATGGGATTGATTTCCTCTATGAAATATTTTAGTTTTAAAATATTTCATCTTATTATCTTAAGGTTTCCCTGCTTGCCCGTTTTAAAATTTGATATCGTCATCTTATGCAACTGGTGCATGGGCATTGGTTAGAAGGCTAAGGTGGACCCAAGGAATAGGAAATTTTTTGTGTCCAAATTAAAATCTCCATTTTGTTTAAAGGGAAAGAATTTTTTTTTATAAACTGTATAGTTAATGAAACATAGGTAAATACATTTTACTAGCCCGATATAAATTTTAAATAAGTCCTTCAAATGTTAAGATGATTTTTAAAGTGCAATCAGTTTAAAATATAAATATGCATGAGAAAAGTTACAGCAGGGTAAATGGGCATGAGTGCATTTTATATTAAGACCTTCATTATAAAGTTTGTTGGGAAAGTGAAAGTAAAAATTGTAGCCAAATTAAAAGGAACAAAATACAAAGTTTCTCACAGGAGGTTTATTTTTTAGCTGTGGAAGGGCAAAGAGGAGGTCAAAAGGTTTTTTACAATGAACATTGTTTTCACACAGCCGGCTAGAAAAGTGACAAAGAGGATACATGGGATATTTTCCAGCAAGTAAAATTATTCTTACCAAGTGAAGAGAGCTTTCATGAGAATGACAGGGGAATATTTTCAGTTAGAGCAAATGGGGAAAACTGCAGATCAGAAGAAATGTTTTTCAGTTACAGAGAGAGGAGAGAGGAAGGACAGATGGCAAATGGAAATCAAATTTGAAGAAGACATGTGGAAAAATCAAATTAAATCTGGAGCTCTTTCTTTTTCTATTTATTCTCCTTCTTTCTCTTTTGTAAGGGGTTCTAGAATTTTCATTTTCCAAGCATGTAAATAGGGTAGTGTTGAGTTTAAAGTTGCAGATTAAAAATGTTATTATAGTGGTTTGGTTTTATGAGTAGGAGAATTTTTGTTTGGAATTGCAATGTTATTGTCATGAAATTGTCTCCACTTTTGAACACTTCTAGTTGTATGAATTCAATAATTTGAGGAGGTTTTGATTCAGCTTTACAGGTTTTTTGTAAATGTATTGTTTGCTCGTTGGTATCTTTCAAGGAAAGAGTTAAATCTCTCTATTCAAACAACTATAATCTCAAGTTTTGTATTCAAGTCCATACAATTTTCAGAATATCAAGGGTACTTGAAAGTTGTCTTCGCAATGTTTTGTGTGATAGTAATGTTTATTCATGGGTTTCTTCCAAGGGAAGAAATAAAATCTTTTGAGTAATTTTTTATGGTTTTGGGTGCACAAATTGGATTTATAAGAATAGTTTGATGACAATATATGTGAATTTGTCAATGTAAGGCATTAACATCTTGAAATCCACTTGTTTAGTTCCATTTGTTCATATTATTTCTACTATAGTTGCATGCTTGACTCTGTGAATTAGGATCAGACACTGGTCTATTGTAGGCTCAAGATGTTTTTTCTAGAAACAAATCAAATTATAAAAGTCCTTCTGGATACCCTCTTGCTGTTAGGTGTAGGTTTTACATCACTTTTTCTCTCAAGGATGAATAGGTGATATGCAATCAGAATTAAGCCAGTTCTAGGTTTGAATCATTTGCATTTTGATTAAATATGTTGAGAGAAATCTGCTTAAATGTAATACTCTGCTGAAAAGTGTAGGAATCCATGAGTATTACTAAGGTCTACCCGCCTAGGTCCTGGAGAGCCTGAAGTGAAGGGGAAATTACTTATTTCTTGTTAATTTTTCTAAGTCTAGTGTTGGGGTTGAGTATAAAGTTTGGTTATCTTTTAGATACTAGCATTTTGCTGATTTGGGAACCAACAAAAATGGGGACTCTACTAGGGAGTAAATTGAGAAAATTCTAAGAGAAGATCACCTTGCCTTGAGAGTCAAAAGGAATGAATGGCAGGTTCAGAAGTTGAAGAAGTTCTAGATCTGCAAATTAATTTATAGCGGCTCCAAATTCAAAATAATGTGAATTGACTCTATTGGAAGAACTCAGAGAATTTATTTTCATTGATGAAGATGTCCTTGCTTCAAAGTTTTTCCTCTTGTTGAAGAGGTTGTGACTCTGTTATACAATTTATGCATAGGAAGGGCTGCTATTTGTTATTGTGACCTAAAAATGATCTATTCAAAGTTGTAGTAGCCAAAGATGTGAAGGTACATGGTTCTCTGCATATTTTCATTTGTTGAACCTATCATATTGAATACAATTGCTATTCCATATAAATAATTTTTCTAAGTATTCACAAAATTTCTAGTATGAATGGTTTGCATTATCATACATTTCAAACCCAGGTTACCATCATATTAGCGATATTTCATATTGTCATGGTTATAATTATGCACAATTAAGTTAAACCCAAATTTGCATACATCTATGGATTACCAAAGGGAAATAACCATGCCATTAGATACCTTAATGCATATTGTCAAAAAGCTTCAGGAGTCTAATAATCCTCAAATAGTTGACACCACAAAGTACAAGAACCCAAGTGTGAACAAGCCTAGGTTTAGTTGGGAATAGAAGGTTGTGTTTGAGAAGAAAATTAAAGATAACAAAAGGCACTTGATGGATATGCAAGCCCAGTTAAGAGATAATCATACTAGATCTACTAGCCAAATTGTTGCACCTTTTGTCAATTCTTTTGATCCATTGTATGACCAACTAGACTTGCCATGGGTTGATTACAATGTTAAAATTAGGCTAGACCGAGTCTATAAGTAGATGCCTAGATTTAATTGTTACAATGTGTGTGAAGGAGAGGCACATGTCTAAAGTTTTTATAGCTTCATGGTGAAACATTCATTTGGAGATCAAGATATGTGGATGAGATTTTTTGTCAGATCTCTTGAAGCTAGAGCTAGGGACTGGTACTTAAATTTTCTTGAGAATTCCATTCCTTGCTTGGATGAACTAATGGATACTTATAGAATAGAATTTGTAAAAGAACCTTATGACCTTCTCACAAGGTTAAAGCAGTTTAAGAAACAAGATGAAGAGTCAAGCATTATTTTCAGTCACAAATTTGTTGTTGCTCTTTCATTAATCCCTAAAAATCTCATATCTAGTACTTCATATTGCATTATATGTATTTTGAAGCTATTGAAAATGGATCTAGTGCATTGTTCAAGGATTTTAAAATATTGAGTATGCAGATGGCTTACACATGCTTAGACAATATGGAGAAAATGAGGAATGAATATGTGCAAAGTCTATTGTCTTCAATTATGGGTAAACGTACTGATAAAGTTAGTAGTTGTGTAATTGCAAATGATCAAATGTCTTCAGTTTCAAATACAAACAAGTGCATGCTTGAGAAGGAAAAAGTTAAGAATGATGCAATCTCTACCATTGATAATCATGATATTGAAAATGTTTGTCTCTATCCTCAAGAGTATGTAAATGACCAACTGAATGATGACACCCAGTCCATTGAGTTTTCTAATTTTGATGATGGGGACATCATAGTATATCTCGATTTACAACTTGGTAATGCATGCAGTTCTAGTGGAAATTAAGAAGTGGTTGAGAGAATGGATCAAGACAATGATCTATTAAACAGTGAACAAATTTCATATATGTTGACCATTGAATATAAGGAAAATACATGTTTTGATAACTCTTAGTTGTTGTGTGCTACCCATTTTGATATTGACAAAGCTGATGATCTTCACTATACAAGATATGAAGCATGTGTTTTTTATTTTCCTCCTAGTTATCAACTAGTTGACCAGCATAATGATAATGTGGATGAGGACAAGAAATAATTTGATTGTAATGATGCATTGTGTGATGAGTATGAAAGTATGAA
The DNA here is from genome assembly GCA_007115665.2 of Sequoiadendron giganteum. NCBI lineage: Eukaryota > Viridiplantae > Streptophyta > Pinopsida > Cupressales > Cupressaceae > Sequoiadendron > Sequoiadendron giganteum. Next base: position 440,712,380 of record CM021103.1, on the reverse strand, counting down.
TATTGATATAAGTTCAAAAATCTATTTTGATGAATTAGAAACATCAAATGACCATGAGCTTTGTGTTTCCAATGAGCCAAGCTATGAGAACTTTAATGCAAATTTGGATAAGAGCTTGTTTCCAGACTTAAATGAGCTTGGTTATGAGTCATTTCATATGAATGAGGAGGTTGTTTTCAAATAAATATCAGATTATCTTTGTGAACCAGAATTGCTCACTTTTGAGAAAACTTTAGATGTTGGGTATGTTGATGTATTATGTTCAGAGGATATCAATGTGAGAAATGTTAAGGATAGGTTAGAGATTCTTGATGATTCTCTATACCAGCATGTTGGGGCAAATAAATAGTGTGTGCCAATGTATGAGTGTATTTCTCTACATACACTCAAAGATAGTTTGCATGATGTACATAATATTTTGATTAGTTCTTATAATTGTTTCACCTTTGGCATGCAAACTAACAAACAAATTGAACCTGATGGTACCAACCATGTGGTGGAATATGAGTGCTACTATTTTCAGCTGGATGAAGTTTTAATAAAGTGTGGAAATGTGCAAAACATTGAAGAAGGTTGTTTTCAACCTAACAATGTTTTAAATGATAAATATAATAAGTTTTTGCCACATGAAAATCGGTATTTTAAGGGTATGCCTGATTTTTAAATGCTTTGTATTTATAAATTAGTTGATAATGTTGTATATAATGGGTTATTGGGAGATGCTAGCATGTTTAATCAGGTAGATAGTGGTATTTTCATATTGGTTTCAATGAAATGTGATGAGAACTTTGTCTATGACAGAGGTAAGAAGAGACCTACAGTTCTTGGTGGCCCTGAGCCATCAAAATTGGTTTGACTTGTGAAACTAGAGCAGTAGGGGGTAGAGATGATCTTTTGACTCTATCACCCAAAGTTTTTAGCACCTAGTGTACTTCTCCAGAGGATCTGAATTCTTGCTATGCCCACAAGGGGCATACATTCTCAATTGGAACCACTGATGGAACCTTCAAATTTTACAAATTTGAATTTCCCATGTTGAAAAATTTGCCTTTGCACACTCAGAAGTGCCCCTGAAAAATCAGCCCAAGTGACCTACTTTGAAGGGTCATAATTCAAAGCCAGTTGATTTTCATATCAAATGGATTGTTGCTCTCCATTCTCCCCACATTAATGTACTCCTTGGTCTGATTTCAAAGCCTTATGATCAGATTTTTTATTTTTACTAGGCCAAAAGCAAATGCATTTTTCTTTGTTTTCACACATGAATTTTTAGAGTTTTTCATGGTGGTCAAGTTTGACCCTTAATATCTAGTGAAGAATGACGATTCAAGGAAAGACCTCTAGTGCACATACTCAGTGTACCTAAATGACCTAGCGTGTTTAGTGGCAGTTCTCCAGAAGATGATTTGATATATTTTCAAATTGATAACTTGGTGAGCTTTAATTGGTTTTAAATAAGAACAATTGCAGAAAAGTCTGAGTAGGCCAATTTGACATTGAATATCTTGCATCTCGTGATATTTTTTTCCAATCTATTTCTTCTACTCCATTCTTGGGTTAAATTTCTACATGCCTACTCAATGTGAGGGTTTCAAAATAAGTTTTGATGGGTTATTTAATCATTTTCTGATTGGGACCTGGTAAACAATGGTGTTCCAGAAAGTGTCAAATTTTGCAAATCTAAGGACAACCCATTTCTTGTTTTGGCTTAAAAAATATCAAGCTCTATTTTCATCAAATACGAAGGTCATATGATACATTATTTTAATGCATTTTAGTTGCAGCAAAGGCATCCAACGTTCCAATTTACAAAGGAGGTATCTGAAATATTTAGACAATGAAAGTTTTAAGGAAATAGATTTTCTCTAAATGAATTATTGAGTCCATGTGCAAATTTTTGTGGCTCTAGGTGCCCCAGTTTGCCCGCAATAAATTTTCTCTAAATGGACCGCAACCAAAATTGAAAAATCAACACTTTTCTAATGTTTAAGTTGATAATGTTTAAAATATTTTAAATTTATTGCAATGAAATTACATGAGAAAAGGAGGGCATGTTTTAATATTTCCTCTATGACATGAATGTTGTTGTGAGCAAGTCTCACGAGAAAGCGGGGAGAGCTATGGAGTATATGGGGAGATGATCAAAAGTTAAACACTGCTTCATTTAACCTTATGGATGCTACAATAAATGATTTAAAACATTTTATGTTGTTTTTTTTATTATTGTCTATCAGCTCGTGGAAGAAATGTTCACGACATAAGAAACTCATGGGGAAGCAGGGAGAATGCTCAGAGGCAAATTTTGAGCTGTAATTTCTATTGCAATCAAGATTAAGGTATTTCCCTCTCCATTGATTCATCTCTGATGGATTTTTGGCAGATTTTAAGAGAGAGTTTTGGTTGAGAATCACGTTTTTGGATTTCTGGAAAATTTTTGAAGGCTTTATTTGGCTCAGAATTGTTGATTTATGGTCTGAATTCATCCACTGACCATTCCTAGTGCCTGGGAGGTGTTTTTAATCATGTTTGTGATGGTTTTCAAGTGCCACCATTGCCAAAAACGCCCTTGCACTCTAAAAACCGACCCTAGCTTGCATTTACAGTCAAAATGTTTCAAAAGTGTTTTGATTCTTCAACATTTGAATGACAAAGGATTTAAAGCACACTCGAAATCAAAGGACAAAGAAGAAATAAGGCTATGTGGGTAGATTTCCACCACAACCTGCAAGCCCATGGAGATGAGGGTAGATGTCAGTATAGTGGCACAAAGGCATGAGATTTATTTCCTCTACGAAATATTTTACTTTTGAAATATTTCATCTTATTATCTTATGGTTTCACGGCTTGCCCGTTTTAAATTTTGATGTCGTCATCTTATGGAATGGGTGCACGGGCATTGGTTAGAAGGCTAAGGTGGAGCTAGGGAATGGGAAAAGTTTTGTGTCTAGATTAAAATCTCCATTTTGTTTAAAGGGAAAGAAAATAAAATTATAAAGTGCATAGTGAATGAAACACGAGTAAATACATTTTACTAGCCCAATATAAATTTTAAATAAGGCCTTCAAATGTTAAGATAATTTTTAAAGTGCAATTAGTTTAAAATATAAATATGCAGAAGAAAAGTTACAACATGGTAAATGGTCATGAGTACATTTTATGTTAAGGCCTTCATTATAAAGTTTACTAGGAAAGTGAAAGTGAAAACTGCAGCCAAATTAAAAGGAACAAAATACAAAGTTTCTCACGAGAGGTTTATTTTTCTCCTATGGAAGGGCAAAGAGGAGGTTAAATTTTTTTTTATAATGAGCACTGTTTTCACTTTAGCTAGGTAGAAAAGTGACAAAGAGGATACATGGGATATTTTCCAACAAGGAAAATTATTCTCACCAAGTGAAGAGTGCTTGCACGAGAATGACATGGGAATATTTTTTAGTTAGAGAAAATGGAGAAAAGTGTATATCAAAAAGAATGTTTTTCAGTTGTAGAGAGAGGAGAGAGGAAGGAAAAATGGCAAATGCAAATCAGATTTGAAGAAGAGATGTGGCAAAATCATATTAAATTTGGAGCTCTTTCTTTTTCTATTTATTCTCCTTCTTTCTCTTTTGTAAGGGGTTCTAGAATTTTCATTTTCCAAGCATGTAAATAGGGTAGTGTTGAGTTTAAAGTTGAAACTTAGAAATGTTATTAGAGTGGTTTGGTTTTATGAGCAGGAGAATTTGTGTTTGGAATTGCAATTTTATTGTCATGAAATTGTCCCCACTTTTGAAAACTTTTGGTTATATGAATTAAATACATTGAAGAGGTTTTGATTTAGCTTTACAGGTTTTTTGTAAATGTATTGTTTGCTCACTGGTATCTTTCAAGGAAAATGTTAAATCTCTTTGTTCAAATAATTATAATCTCAAGTTTTGTATTCAAGTCCATACAATTTTTCAGAATATCAAGGGTATTTGAAAGTTGTCTTCACAATGTTTTGTGTGATAGTAATCTTTATTCATGGGTTTCTTCCAAGGGAAGAATTAAAATATTTTGAGTAAATGTTTGTGATTTTGGGTGCACATCTTGGATTTCTAAGAAGAGTTTGATGACAATATATGTGAATTTGTTAATGTAAGGCATTAACATCTTGAAATGCACTGATTTAGTACCATTTGTTCATATTATCTCTACTATAGTTTCATGTTTGACTCTATGACTCAGGATTAGGTATTGGTCTATTAGAGGCTTGTTGTTTTTTCTAGAAACAAATCAAATTATAAAATTCCTTCTATACCCTCTTGTTTTTAGGTGTAGTTTTTACACCACTTTTTCTCTCAAGGATGAGTAGGTGATATGGAATCAGAATCAAGCCAATTCTAGGTTTGAATCATTTGCATTCTAATTAAATATGTTGAAAGAAATTTGCTTAAATGTAATACTCAACTGAAAAGTGTAGGAATCCATGAGTATTACCAAGGTCTACCTACCTAGGTCCTACAAAGCTTGAAGTGAAGTGGAAATTTCTTATTTCCTATTAAGTTGGCCAAGTCCAGTGTTGGGGTTGAGTATAAAGTTTGGTTATCTTTTAGATCCTAGCATTTTTCTGATTTGGGAACCAACACAATGAATGGTGTGCCTTCCACTCTTCATTGTAAAATGAAGTACATATACAGCAACAAAGTGTACACACTTGATGCCGATCTCAAACCAAATAGTTTCTTACACATTGAAAAATCCAAAGAGAATCACTTCCACACCTTAACACCAACCACCCAAGTGGAACCCATCCATCAATCGCTCTTAGATGATGATTGGGGTTCCTTAGACTTCACCCCTCTTTTACTAGGATAATCCAAGATCACCAACATAGACTCTAAAAAGGGAAACATAGTCTTGTCCACACAAGACTCAGATGATTCCTTGCAAGCATCCACCTGAACTACTTTAGACCAAGAAGCAAACAACGAACAAACACCCGATTTGAAAAAGTTGAAAAAGCTTTATGGAAAATGTTATGATCTCATGAAATAACTGGGTTATAGTGGAAAGGTTTTTGGTGCTCATGAAAAAGGTATCCACACCCCTATAGAGCCTATCAAGCAAACATCACATTATGGTCTTGGTTATTGTCCTCTAATCGAAACCACTAAGCCTTCACCTCCCATCAACACTATCCCAAATCACCCTTCTACCCCAACCTTCGAAAGTAATCCTTTGAAACCAACAAAGAACCCTTCACTTAAAGCCCATATCATCTCACAAAACACTATTGATTCAGATTTTACACACTCCTCTAAAGGAGTATACAAAATATCACATTCTATAGCACCTTATGAAGGTATGACATCCTATACTAAGCAAGACCCTTCCTTTTTGCCAACCAGTGGATCACCTTCTACCCTTGATCAAGAGGGTATCTTGTTGAGACTCCTCCAAGATCACTTGATTTCCCTCCCTCCTAGAACTCAAAATAAATGTTTCCACAAACATTCCTTTTGTTCCTACCACTGATTTCATGGTCATCACACTAATGAGTGTAAGACCTTGAGTAGTAGAATTCAACATCTTAAGGAGCTTGGTGCTCTCCCATATCTAGGGGCACCACATTCCTCTAATTGATACTAATTTTCACTCTTCCTTACATTCCCTTAATCCTTTTAGCTCACTCTTGTCTTGCACTAAGTGGGGGCAAGGGGTTAGTTATCCTTTTTCCCTCGTATGTCACTTATCGTTGTCTCTTTTAGCTTATAGTTAAATTTTTATGAACATATAAGAGAAAGCTTGAGTTAAGTTGAATCACATGTGACATACACTCCTTCTCATGATGTAGCTTTTCATAAACATATGACTCGACATAGGGCTTTCCAAACAAGCTCTCATGTCCTCCTCTTCTACTTTAAAACAATTTCTCATAGAATGGTGTGTAGAAATTACTTTAAAGTTGTGGCATACATCACCACTCACATTTTCATTGTGTGATATTCTTTTCTCTTGTAATTCCTTCTCTTAGAAACATTACACAAAATGTTACTTAGGATGAGACATTTGCATTTTTCCTCTTTTACATACAAGAAGAGTTCTTCCTCTCTTGGATACAATATGAGTACATTTTCACTTTTCCTCTCTTGGTGACATTACACATAATGTTCACTAAGATGAGACATTGCATGAACAAAGAAAAATCCCTTTGAACAAAATAATTTTCAAATATAACTTTCTTTTGTGGCACCTTAGCAAAGTTATCATGGGGTATAACTTTGGTATGGTTTGAGTGGAAAGCACAAATAGTGGCATGAATTTCCCCATAGCCACCTTTTGGGACTTCTCATCCCATGGACAACCTGATGTTCTATGGCCCCAGAGTGAGCACATCTTCATTTTGAACAAACAACCTAGATCTGATCCACAACTAGTTTGACAAATGGTAGAAGCTTGATCCAACCTTTTTACCTTCTCTTCATTCTATTTCTTGTCATCATATGATCATGCATCTTGTCTTACTATAATTCATTCACCCTTGAATTTGTCTTCTTGAGTTGATCTCAAGTTGACTTAGAGTCTCAAATCCTTGCAGGCTTGACCATCATCTTCTTCTTCTTTCTCATTTTTTACCATTTCCATTTGGCTACTTTAATGTGAGTTTGAAGCAAGTTCATCCTCTCACAAACATGGGGGCTAAATGTGTCACCAAAAAGTGTAGCCTTTGACACTTTTCACTCATTTGGACCCTTTCCTATGGATTTTGGACCTTTTTCAGCCTCCTTTTACCCCTTTTCCAAGCCTTGTGCCAAAATGTTGTAAGGTGTTTCAATACATTTTCACACTTTCCTAGGCTTTTCATCACTAAATCAACCCTTTCTTAAGCTATAATGACCCCTTAATAAACATATAAATCCTATCTTAGTGTGTTTTCATGAGACAATCTTGACAAGCATCAATAACCACATGTTATTCCTCAAAAACCAATGAAAACTTCCCAGGTGGACTAGGTTGCCACCTTGGGTGATCTAGTCTCATGTGGCATAAAAATTGAAATAAACTTATTATTATTTTGAGATTCTAACTCTAAAACCCTAAGGTCGGCCTATATGGTGTTATTTCGGTAAAATTAGGGCATAACTTGTATAAATAAGCCTAAAAACCTTAATTCATCACATTATGCACCACTCAACTCACACTCCTCTCATCTCTCATCTCTCCTTCTCAAGCAAGCTAGGGTTTGATCATTCCAAGTCAACAAGACATCTTTTCTAAAGCATTCAAGGGTTGATTGTTGCAACAACACAAGATCTCTCATCATGGAAAAGTAACTTACTCCATTATTTCATTGTTTCATATTCATGCTTTACATTTTCTATTCATTTTGGTTTAGTTACCTAAAAGGGGTTTGACTAAGGCAAACCCCTAATCCCTAACAATCAACATTTTCTCATTCTCTCCTTGTGTGTTTGCAGATTGAGGTACTTTGAAGATCATTGAAGACTTTGAAGACTTCTCCTTCTTGCAAAGTCCAAACATCCACCAAAAGTCACTTTCAGGCCCAAATATCAAAGTTTCAGAAGTGGATAACCGTGAAAAACTGAGGTGCAAACCAAGGGCTTTTGTTTCCCCTTCAAAAATTCTAGAAATCCTCAAGAGGACTAAGTTGCCAACAATGGTGACCTAGTCCCACTGGATATAATTTTCTATGATTTTCACATTTCCGAACACCCATTTGGCAAAAATGGGCTCCACCCTTGTTTTCTCAAATCTGGGACTAGGTCACCCAGATTCACACAAGTGTCCCTTTCAGATTCTACAATATTTTTATCAACATTCCAGACCTCCAACAGATCTTTCTTCCAATCCCAGGTGCACACATTCTATCTCTTTCATTTCTTTATAGTTTAGTGTACATTATTAGGTCATTTTGTAGATATTTGCATATCATTATGTGTTTTGCAGCACTTTGTATTCCAATAGTTTAACATTCATTAAAATCATTGCATTTCTAGTTTTCTACATTTATGGCATCTCACACACATCACATTAAACCCCTAACTCCCCCTTTGAATGAAACCTAAAGTGAAAAGGTGTGAAAGAAAGACCTATTTACTCTTAGGTGCAAAACCCTAGAAGTGTAAGAGAACATCTCTTTCCCCTCTTCATTTTTTGGTGGTTCACTTGGAATATTCATTCTTCCACTAGATTTATTGTGGATTTTCTTACAAAAATATTCTTAATGATTGAAACTCCTAAATTTTTGATTTAATTCTGATCTAGAATCACATGCTTATTCCTTCTATTAACTAAACCTAGTTAGATAAAACTCACAATAAAATTCTTACTCAATATAACCTTATCAAAATAGGCATATATGTAGCTAATTGAGGCATTATATTTTGTTCTATTGAGTTAGTGAATCACCTTTTATTCCATTGTTATTTTTCTAGGGAAGTTTCTGATTGGGCTTTATCTAAATTTCAAGTCAACTAGACCTTACCTAAAGATTGACTTTTTTACAAGCTGGTCTAATAATTCTTCTTTTAAAAAATGTAAAAAAATGAGAGAGCTCCAACAAAATTAGGAGGCCCCTAACAGGTAAATTTCAAAATTTTGATTCTTAAATGTACCATGGTGTGGATTTTTAGATTGAAAGGGCTAGAAAAAGCCTATATACTATCCAAAAAGTCAGCAACAACCAAATCATTTCAAGGAATAGGGGCCCACAAGAACCTTTTCAAAGACAATGGATGGTGAGAAGGGTCACACAGTCTAGTAGAAATTTGTATACTACTCCCAATAGTTAGGAAATTTCAAGGGTTGGGAGCCTACAAACACTTTTTAAAAGACATTGGATGGTGGGAAAGGTTTCATGAATTTTCCCAATAACATATCCATTCTAAAACCAAGCCCATCTGGTTCCCCCTTCAACCCACCTTTACCAAGAAAACCATAGTATCAAAAGCCAAATCAAAAGCTAGTTAGATGATACAATAAGGTGAACCCAAGTCCTAAATACCAACAAAATGGTAAAAACCTATAGCCCCAACTTTTATAAACAGGTGTGAAGTTGCTAGTAAAGCAACAGAATAGGGTCTTGGAGAATAAGGAAAGACTAAGAGGAGAAATCTAGGAGACATTCTAAGAATCTCATCTCAACTATCAAATCAAGGAGCTATAGGAAGTAGCTATTATTGGTAAGTTTTTAAACCTTAACCTTACCGAAAATTTTCTCATTAAATGGGTTAAAGATCACTAGGAGGAATTTAATGAATATTTTTACATAAATCAAGGAAAAGGGTTTTTAATTTTTTTTCTCTCCTCCAAATAAGCAAGGGATCTTTTATTTAGAGCGAAGACATGGTTTTTAGAAGCTACAGGATTATATACCAAACCCTAGATCCCTAACTTCAACCCTTCATCTATAGTTATAAAGTTCATGTTGTTTTCGGTCCAACTATAAACCCTACCACTTGAATACAAATATTTACAAATAGTTGAAATCATAGGAAATTAAATGGATTTTCATGAAGCATGATCAGATATTTTTTGATAATACGAAATCTCCTATTTGGATTTGTTTTTTGATAGATACCCCTAAATCTCTCCCACAAGATTTTTATATTCATTCTAGAAATAGGATCTGGAGAAAAGAAATTTTCTTTGAAGGGCTTGATTCCATATGTAATTCCATCCATCTAATGCTCCATCCTTGTACAAAATATTTGCATTATGTTACACAAACTTAGGAGGCCTGTGAGGATTAGGAAAAAATACTAGCTGATAAAACATTTCTTCCTAAGGATGCTTTTATCTTGTTCCCAAAGATTTCTTTAGTGGATATCGAGGTTGTAGTAAATAGAACCTAGACTACAAAGAAAATTTAATCAAGAAATAGAATGGGAGATGGGGATCTCATGGAAATACAATTAGAGAAAGCTTTTTTTCCTTTAAAGGCTTCGTTCAATAGTAGGGAGAATGAAGCTTTAATGCAGCTGACTATATCAAACCCTAATAATTTAATATTGGAAATTCTAGAATCAAATTTACTAGAAAATAATAACTTAGATTTACAATATGATGTTATGATTTCAAACTCATTGGTAGAGGAAACTTGAAACATGATGTTTCTTTAGTAGTTACAGATTCAATGATAGAAGATTCAGTGAAGTAGGATGATAGTGGGTGTACCTCAAGGAATTATAAAGAAGGATGTCCTCTCATGGTAATATTGATAATATTTTGGAATTAGAAACACCTGCTAATTTACCAACCATATGGATTAGTCTAATATGGAAAAAAATCTCATCCAAGCCTCACAATGGATGCTTTTTTGTAAAAAAAACATAAATGGGATATCATAGAATGTATCCCCCTATCTCCCAAGTTCCCTCTTCAAGGTCTCACTTAGTAATGGTTAAAAATATCCTAGTGGAAGTAGGAGAAAAAATCATTGATGAAGTTGATAAGGAGGATTTAAATTATTTTGATTACCCCCTGTAGACACCTAAAAATGACTTAGGCCTGCGACCACTATTTTACCACCTTTTGTTATAACATGATTATAACTTTGTAATTATGTTTCTTACCCACATTCAACTATTAATTAAATAATTTATAACTATTTAATTAATTTGGGATCTTCCATTCTTCATGATTATTACATAAATAAATATTATTTATTTATTTAATGTCACTAATTATCAAAGTCTTCTTACAATTAAATAAAGTCTCATTTATTTAATTAATCCTTATCATTAATGTCCTCCTGATTATTAAATAAGTATATTTTAATATATTTATTTAATATGTCACTAATTCCTAAATCCTCTCATAATTAAATAGATTCACTAAGTTAATTAATTAATTAAATATCTCTTCTAAATTAAATCATAATTATTAATTATTTAATTGCCTTATGTGACATTTCCGTTTTTTTTGAATAAATAAAATAATTTATTTAAAAATGACTTCACATTTGTTAACTGATTCTTCTTTTAGTAATTAATTGCAAAATTCAATTACTCATTATCTCACAAATCCATATTTTTGAATTAATTTAATTCAAAATGGAATTATTCTTCTACAAATCAAGTAATTGCTAAAATTATTGATTTTCTAAAATCTCATCTCCTTATCTCTTGTTTTTTACTAATTTCATCTCAAGGTCATGTTTATTCTCCACCATTGATTTAATTTCTTAAATTAAATCTTGTCCACACATTTGGGGATTGTTGCCCTAACCCTAATTGAGAGTTGTCACTTTGAATCTTAACCTTCGATTCTAGGGCATTTCTCAATCTCTCATCTCATCCATCCATTCAAGATTGCATTTTCCATAAAATGACAATCTTGATCTCATTTTTGGGATCTCTTATTACTTTTATAATCTGATTATTGTCATTTTCTATTATCATATCACCTTTTAGTCTTACTAATAACTTGCATAATGGAATTAAATTTCTAGTTTGCATAGAGTTTTCTACAGAAATCCTTCAAAGCTTTGTCTAGGGCTAGATATTTAAAGTTTGCTCACATACACAATCTGAGGGCATCCATTATCACAGTAAGGCCAAGGAGGTGCAATGGAAATCAGTCATGGAGCATAGGAATGGGTGAGATCTTTCTAGTTTCTTTCATTTCTTGTTATTTCTCCTTTGCATTCAATTGCTTGATGATTTTATTAACTTGCATGTGTTAATAATCTAGTTTTGACCTTGCAAAAAATATATACGTCATTACATTGTTGAACCTAACCCACTAACACGTTTTTGCAGGTTCTCGTTTGGCATCAAATTTTGTTTTGCAGGTATAGAAGTACGAAATGATGCAACCACCAGCCTACGCGACGTAAGTGCTCTGTCACACCACATTTGCACTTGCAAACAACGCATACAACCTATTGCAATGCATATGAAATCATGAACGACACATTCGACATCATGCAATGCATTTGACAGACCCCGAACCACATCTACTCGACCAAGCTACATCCACTCTGCCGAGCCGCATTTTCCATTTCATGCTGCAAATGACTGGTTCTTTTGATTATTAAATTGTTATCTAGATCCAATGCAAACACAACCAGTTATATATTTTTTTATGTGGATTAAAATTAACCAATCCTAGGATAGACACTTTAATCTAGAATTTATCAATCCTAGGATAGATATTTTAATTTGGAATTTATCAGTCCTAGGATAGTCACCAAATTTTTTAGTTTTGTTTCGTTAAAATGAACCCCATGCTTGTTTTGAAGCAACATCTTCACTTAGTGTAGAAAATTTTCATTTGGGTTTAAAACTGAACAACTTGTCTGCTATGCTTGATAGGGTAATAGGTATATGCTCTCCCCTTTACTAGGTGATCAAAAAACTAGACTTACCCATTTTATCTTTATGCATTTTATTGTTTTATTAAAACCTTTAGAAGGCCTGCCATAGTGGGAAAAAGTACTCACCCTCCGAGAATGGCCTAAGTTGGAACAACCAAAGACAGGTTTTCCAACCAACTATAATCAAAAGTGAATTTTGGGGAAACCCATATTCAACGGTAGTGGCAAGATAACCATACAAAAAATATTTTTTCTAAAGATTGGGAGGTCTCCTGAGGGAGTTTATCTATTGCCATGTCGAACGAAAACCTTTACTAAGAGCCATAGTGTAGAAAGCCAGTCGTGTCAGTATCCAGACATTATTTCAATCACAGTGCAAGGGGAGGGAAGAATCTTCCCCCAAGACACTCACCATATAATCACCACAGATTATTTGCTCAGGGGATTCGGTATCCACTTCTGTCACCTTGAGTACGCACCTAGAAAAGACAGAAACATGGGCACCCTCTAGGGGGTGACACAGTTGTGTGAGTCAACGCAATTTTAAGATGTGGGTTGTGATTGCTATGATGACCTTTTGACTATTAAGACTGAGTCTTGTTGAAGTGTCTTTTTGTTCAAATACTAGTGAAAACAAAAAAGGGTCATGCTTGATCCTTGAACATACACTCAATGTTTTAGTTTTTATATGTTTGCCCACTGTTTTCAAACAAACTTCAACAAACTGAACATCAACAATCGGGGTCCAAACTTGTCAAATCAGCCAAACTATTTTCTTTTTTTCCAAAATTTGCTTCATGTGATGCAAACACTCTGTTAAACCGCAATCACCATATTTTGTGTCATATTCGCTCTAATGGGCTGCATTTGAAACATGCTGAGCCGCAATTGAAACACACTAAGCCACATTTGCTACACTACGCCACATTTTCCAATATCAAGCTGCACTCGCTATACTGCACCACATTTTCCAGTAACAAACCGCATTAAGTATCTTGAGTCACATTTGAGAAATATCAACCCGCATTCACCAGATTGTGTCGTAATCGACACTTTCTGAACCACATTCATCTCGGTGAGCTGCATTCGCTCTGTTGTACCGCATTCACTGTGACACATTTGCAAAGAATTTCAAATCATCTTTTCACTGTCAAAACTGAAAGTTCGCAGCTTGTCTTAAATTCAATCCAGTCTTCCTTCAATGTTACAGTTCAAAAACCAGGCACTAAATTTCTCAACTTCCCTTCAAACATTGCATTTTAGGTACCATTTTTAGGATCACAATAGGGTTCCCTTTCTAGTCCATTAGATTGCATTAGTAACTTCACCATCTCTTTAGACACTTACTTTTTGCAGATTTTAGGATTTGACTCTTACCATTCATTGTCAAAACTTTGTATTTAATAGTAGGTTATCATTGGACCCAATTACCCTTTGTCATTTTTCAAAAATTTTGTGAATTATTTCCCACTCAATAGTCTAGTGTGGAAACTTCACTTTGTCCTCATTATAATCCTTTTATGGTCCATTGGTCTTCCAAACTTCAATCATTGCAAAAAAATTGTTTGCTCAAGTTGTCTTCTTTAAATCCCTCAATAGTAAGTACATCTCAGGATCCTTTAGTTGCATATCATTTAGCATCTCCATTTTAGTATCACACCATTTGCATCCCCAAGTCTTTAGTTTCATTTTGGTCTCACTTGCATTTCATAGCATTCCTTAAAAATCCGAAGAAACCAAAAACATAGTATCATACTTAGATCATTCTCTCCATCATTCCACATTGAGCAAAATGTTTATGGTTGAAACTAGATTATAGAAAAATAAAAGACTCATGGATTCCCTTAGACAAGACACCAACTTTCTTGATTTAACAACTAGCATGGATTCATTCCCTAATGCCACGAACAATCCTTGTTTTGACATGGGAAACTCCAACATCAACCCTTTCAGTGAAATGAACATCCCACCATCTCCATCGCATATTTTTGAACCATTTATCTGACAGGATCAAAATGGGGAAGTCTTTGAAGAAGACTTATTAGCTGCTACCCAACATCCAGAAGTTGTTACTTTTGTGGAAGAAGTAGTCTTAAATTACTCTTCTAGATTCCTAGCTATGCTCCTTGACCAAGGGGCTAAGTTACCAAAGGGATTTGATCTTGACACTCTTAGAGAAATATCTCCAAATCCCTCATCACACAATCCTTCCATGGGAGTCTCTTCACAAAATGTCATCAATACCATCAATGCTACCTCCCTTGGGCATACTACCACCACAACCAACACAACGTCTATTGGGGGATCATCTACCCAAACCAACACTACATCACAATCCATCCCCCAACAAACATCCACCATCCCTTCACAAACAATGCATACTACCACCTCAAACCTTGTTGGAACTACATCTACTTCCATGAGTACATCAACAAATCTGTTATTAGGTTCTTCAAATTCTATGGCAACCAACTCATCCAGCCCTTTTGGGAGAAATAAACGAAGAGTTATCATACAAGGTACCCAACCTAATCCCTCATAGGTTAATAGCAATATTCCTATGGGCCAAAACACCAACTTTCCTCATGGCAACAATTTATCATTTGTGCAAGGCAATTAAGGCCCTCAATCATTCACCCCATTTGGGCATCAACAAGCTCAAAATCAACAAGGCCCTCAACCCTTCACTCCATTTGGGCATCAGCATGCTCAAAATCAACAAGGCCCTCAAATTCAATCCAACATGGCAAGATCTCACATCCCCACTTATGCCTCTCAAGTTCATACACACCAACACATCCCTCATCAAAACATTAATTTCCAACAACCGCATAATCAAAACACTCATTTTTCTCACCAACAACCAATTGAAAATCAACACATCTCATCACAACAACTGGGGACTCAAGTTGTCCCTATCACCAACATGTGTGATGCTACCAACCATCCCATGGTAGAAGCACTCACACTCCAACTCATTGCTCTTCAAACGCAAGTGGAGACCTTGCAACAATCCAACAAAAAGTCATACATGTCACATAACTTGTGTCCATATCCATTTGACACAACCTTGTATATGCCACCCTTTCCTCATGGATATGTGGTACCTCATTTTCCCAAATACAAAGGCAAAACAAACCCCATTGCACACATAAGAGAATTCACCACTAGTTGCATGGACATTGCATATGAGCAAACTTATCTCATGAGACTTTTTTCTAGAAGTCTTGTAGGTCATGCACTAGAATGGTTCTCGCTATTGCCTAAGGGAATCAAAACATGGGATGAATTAGCAAACAAGTTTGTTGAAAACTATGCCTATAACATTGACACAGATATTGACATTTCCTCCTTATGCAGAATTACCCAAGAGGATGCAGGAGAGACTTTTATTCCATTTTTTCAAAAATGGAGAGCCCTAGCAAGCAGATGTCCAGTAGAAATACCTGAAAAGGAGAAAGTCACCATGTTTGTACAAAATTTCCTAGGACTATTAAGGTATGACTTACTGCAATTCCATTGGTGCACCACCTTTGATGACCTTGTTCAAAAGGGTGTCCAACTTGAGAAATCCTTGATCGCTAAAGGAAAATTAAAATATGGCAGCAAAACCATCAACACCACCACAAATAATAACCCAAGTAGCTCAAATGAAAAAACCAAATATTGGGTTAAGAACAAGCACATCACAAATGACAGTGTAGTTGATGCAAAAACCATCAATGCAATAGGTCATGTACTCACAATCAAAGGAGTACAAAATCAAAATGCGCCTATAACTACACTGACACCAACTACCAATGCTATCCAAAGCAATCATGCACAATCTAATTAGCTGCGTCAACCCCAAAAATTTCAAAAATACACATACACCCCTTTGGGTGAACTAGATTGAAATTGTCTTGAAGAAACTTCTTCAAAATAGCATCATAATGCTGGAAGAGCCAAAACCGTATGACCCTGGTCAGTTCAAGCCATCATGGTGCGATGACAGTGCATTTTGTGATTACCACCATGCCAAAACACAGAAAACTTCCTCTTATCATTAGTTGCTAAATATGGTACAAGACCTCATTGAGAACCACACCATTGAGTTAGGTGGTCAATCATTTACATCTAATGTGGATCATATTATCCACAAAAACCCACTACAGGATCATGGAAAAGCTTCCTCATCTAGCACAAAGAATACCAACAATCAAGCCAACCACATCCATCCGGTCTACAATAATGTTCATCTTGCATACAATTATCCCGGTGGTACCATTATTAACAATCTTTGTGTTGCTGATGAAGATAAATGTGTTAATACCATTACCATTAAAATTCCCTTGGAGTGCAATGTCACCACACGTAAAGGAAAGATCACTATCCTAGGTCCTTCTGCATGTCAACCTAAGATCACCATACCTAGTCCATCCACTAGACAGTCAAACAAAAAAATGGAGTTCAACATTATTGAGCAATTGAATAAAACACCTGCTTAAATATCCATTCTTGAACTACTCCGTATCTCACCCACACATAAGGCCATCCTGGATAAAGTCTTGTAAGAGTTGTCTATCCCAACCAACATCAATTTCAACCACTTTGAGACTATGGTCAGATATTTGAATTCGCCTCATCACATCACCTTTTGAGATAGTGACTATTCCTTGCCCAAACCATCTCATAATGATTCCCTTCACATTGAGGTTTTGTCCACAAGCATAAGGTTAGACGAGTCTTAGTAGATGGCAGAGCAAGATTGAACATCTGCTCTCTAAAATTTGTTAAAGCTCTTGGTTTCTTTGATGCATGTGTAGATGCTAGCAAGAGCATTGTCATCAAGGCATACGATGATGAAGAATGCACTTCTAAAGGCATCATTACAATTCCACTCCGGGTAGGACCAGTTATCATAGATACAACATGCCAGGTCCTTGATCATGACATACACTATAATATCTTAATTGGTCACCCTTGGATTCATGCTCTAAAGGCCATTCCATCCACATACCACCAATGCCTGAAATTCCCTTTTGATGGTACTGAGATCACTATCCCAGGAGATCCCGATCCATTTCAATACTGTACCAACCTGCGAGCCACTATTGAGCACAAAGTTTGCATCAATCCAGAAGCCTCATCTTCTACCTCATTGAGATATATTGACCCATCGACACTCACAAAATCATCCATTCCATCACCTTCTAGCACACCATCTTCATTGGCCTCCATCCAAGTAAAGACCTTTAGATCTAGGACCTTGGTTGTGGAGAGTTCAAATTGAATACGGCTTACTATATCACCACAATACCAAAGCCACCTAAAGTTTATGGTAGACCATGTTTTGCAGTTGAGCCCAAAACAACTTTCAAGGTTCCACTAAAAAGTGTTTTCACACTGTGGGGCGATATGGGTAATGAAGTCATCAATGACATAGCTAACTAGATCTACAAAGACCCTGAGGAGTTACCTCCACTACCAGTGCACATCTATGGAAAAGGCTATGATATATGCAAAGCCATAGGTTTTGATGGTACAAGCGGTCTTGGAAAGGATGACAATGGAAGGAGGCAACCTATCATCATGACTGCAAGACCATGGTACATAGGGCTAGGGTTTGACCAATTCAGAACTGACGATCAATGTACCCATGAACTTTCAAGTAAGGTTGTAACAGCTACAGAAAGTGTTGAGACATGCGAAGAATCCCTTACTGAAACTGACTCAAATGAATGGGAATGGGGATCTAAAAAAACCCTAAGTGACTATAATATTGACGAATTATTCCTGTATCCTGGTCAACTTCCTTTTGAAGAACGATTCTACCAAGAATATAACATTGACCCTATTGACCGACGTTCCAAAAATAAGGAATGGGTACGCATTCCTTGGAATCTAGAAGAACATAAGGTGTCATCAGCAATATCTGAATCATCCCACCCCATTCCTAAGCCCACCCATGAGCCTAACTTATCTGAGCCCACTATCCATACTTCTGAAATGCCAACCACTAGTCACGATGTTGATAATTTTATCCCATATTATGATTTTGAATTTGGTTCTTCTGACTCAGAGTATGGGCCATCCATTGCATCTGACACGGAAGTTGAAATTGACAACTTTTCCTTTACACTTGAGGCATCAATTTGCACACTTTCCGCATCCTCCCCATCTTTTACCAACACTGACGATGGGATCCCCCTTGTTTACCCACAACTGATTGACTAGGACCAACAAGATGCACCAGTGATGGACATTTTTTAGAATGACAAGGGAATCGTAGAATTCATGGGACTTCGATAATTTATTCCATGGGGTGATCACAAAATAGGGTTTTCCATTGATCTAGATTGTGCAGCTTATTTCAGGGAGACTATGCAATCCTCTAGTTGCAACAATACAAAGAATAAAAAAAAAAAGAAATGTCTTTAGGTGAAAACCGCAAGGCACCTGCTAATAGTAAATAGTAAAAACAAAGGATGTATTTGAAGGTGAAAACCTCTTTGAGGTGCCTAAGGATGGAGGATTGGACTTTCTTCCTATGACACAAGAAAAATCAGCTATGCTCATTGAGGACACAATTGAAGTTGACATAGCTGCACTAGAGAATCCCAAAATGATTCTCTTGGCTGCATCATTGTTAGATGAAGAAAAACCCAAATTTCAACAATTTTTCACAGATAGGAAATTTAACTTCACATGGTCATATGCTGACATGCTAGGCCTTGATCCATAATTGGTTCTACATCATCTTCCTTTAATCCCAGGAATTAAGACGGTCAAACAAAATTTGTGCAAAATGCATCTACAGATTGCACTACTTGTCAAGGTTGAACTAAAGAAGTTACTGGATGCTAAGTTCATAAGGTCAATAGACTATGCTAATTGGATATCCAACATTGAACCTGTTACAAAGCCAAATCGAAAAATCCATATTTGTACAGATTTCAAAGATTTGAATAAGGCTTTCCCAAAGGATGACTTCCCCTTACCAAATAGAGACATGATTTTTGACCTCACAGCAGGGTACGAGATGCTATCCCTCATGGATGGTTTCTTGGGCTATAACCAAATCCGAATTGCAATAGAGAACCAGCATAAAACGTTGTTCACTTTCCCTTGGGGAACATGTTGTTGGAATGTCATGCCTTTTGGCTTAAAGAATGTAGGCGCCACATACCAAAGGGCTATGACAACAATATTTCATGACATGATGCATATCCTAATGGAAGATTATGTGGATGACCTATTGGAAAAATTGCTGACACAAAAAGAAAATCTCAAAGTCTTGGATAAAAATTTTAGATGGCTTGAGGATTACAAGGTTTTATTGAACCCAAAGAAATATGTCTTTGGAGTCACTTCAGGCAAGCTATTGGGATACATAGTTTCACGACAAGGCATTGAGGTTGACCCAACAAAAGTAAAAGAAATTCTAGACATGCCTCTACCAAAAGGGATCAGTGAGTTGCGAACACTTCAGGGCACATTATAGTCTATTCATCGCTTCATCACATAGTTGGTAGACAAGTGTCAACCATTTCAATATTTGTTATGCAAAAGCATTCCTTTTGTATGGACGGATAAATGCCACATAGCCTTTGAAAAAATTAAGGAATATCTATTGACACCACCA
Organism: Sequoiadendron giganteum; assembly: GCA_007115665.2. NCBI lineage: Eukaryota > Viridiplantae > Streptophyta > Pinopsida > Cupressales > Cupressaceae > Sequoiadendron > Sequoiadendron giganteum. Next base: position 440,692,461 of record CM021103.1, on the reverse strand, counting down.
GTGTTGATGCTGCCTATTGAAGGCAATCCATTGATCCTATATGTCTCTACAATGACAAATGCACTAGGGACGTTATTTGCATAAAATTACCATGAAGAAAAAGAAAGAGCCATATACTACATCAGTCGCACATTAATTAGATATGAGCTCAACTACACAACCATTAAATGGGAATGCCTTGCAATTGTCTTTGTGGTGAAGAAACTAAGACACTATATGATAAGCCACCAAACACATTTGGTAGCTAAGATTGATCCACTAAAATATCTCCTGAGTCGAGCAGCATTGATAGGCTGTTTGGCGAAGTGGGTCATGATATTAAGCAAGTATGACATACAATATGTGGAGTGCAAGGCAATAAAAGGTCAAGTAATAGCAAATCAACTGGTAGATGCACCAATCCAAGCCACTCATCCACTAATAACTAATTTTCCTGATGAGTCTTTCATGTAGAACCAGCTTTACCATGGAAACTATACTTTGATGGGTCCCACACTAGTCATGGCTCAGGAGCTGGCATATTATTTATTACACCACAAGGGGATTCAATTCCTAAATCATTTTAGATCACCTGCCCTTGTACAAATAACATTGCGAAATACGAGGCATTGGTCACAGGTCTCAAGATAGCAATTAAATGGAAAATTCAGACATTGCTCGTATTCGGGGATTCTCAGTTAGTCATCAATCAAGTGAATGATGACCATGACACAAAGGATGAAAAGTTACTTCCTTACAAATGAATGGTGGATAGTTTTTTGATGTATTTCAAATGATTGCATTTGAAAAAATCCCAAGGACATAGAATAAGGCAGCCAATGCAATGTCTACCATTGGATCTCTCCTAAATATTCGTAAGAATGTGTCACAATTTGAATTCTTAGTAGAATAGTTGTTGATGCCTGCATACGATATTCCAGAGTTAGAAATGGTGTGCGATATTGTTGGTCCTAGTTCACCTTGGTATCAGGACATTTATGACTATCTTAAATCACAAACCCTCCCACCCAACCTATCCAACAACCAAAGGAAGTCCTTTATCTGAAAAGCAGCTAGACACACCATCATCAGTGACACCTTATAGCGCCATGGCTTTGATAACACCCTTCTTCGTTGTCTCGACACTAATGAAGCCCAAAAAAATTTATGAGAAGTACATGAGAGTATATGTGGATCTCATTCAAGTGGTCCAATGTTAGCTAGGAAAGTTACCAAACTTGGATACTACTAGCCGATGTTGGAAAAAGATGCTCTTCAATTTGTCAAAACATGTCAAAAATGCCAGGTGCATAGTGACCTAATTCATGCACCTGCATAGGAATTGAGACCAATCACTTCTCCATGGCCTTTTGCACAATGGGGACTCAACCTCGTGGGTAAGATCCATCCATCTTCTTCTAACGATGATAAATTCATAATCACCACCACTGAGTATTTTACTAAGTGGATTGAATTTTTCCCGCTCACTTACATCACCGATAAGCAAATATCCAAGTTTATCCTAAATTACATCATTTGTCGGTATGCTGTCCCATAATCCATCATCACAGATAATGACAGTCCATTCAAAAATAAAGACATTTGTGAGCTCTGTGAGTGATTCCACATCCAACACCATTTCTCCACCCCATATTATCCACAAGGTAATAGCCAAGCTGAGGTGTCAAATAAAAAAATTATTCACATTCTAAAGAAGACCGTTAATGATGCTGGCTAAGATTTGCACCTACAACTTAATCCTGCTTTATGGGCCTATCATACTAGCATTCGTAAGCCCACTGAAGCCACTCCATTTTCCCTGGTGTACGGATCTGAGGCCATATTTCCCATCGAGGTCGAAATTCCTTCTCTCTGAGTCTCCTTGAAAGGAATGATTGATGATGAAGAGTACAGACATACTCACCTACATGAGCTAGAAATGCTACAAGAAAGATGACATAATGCCTTAAATCATCTGCAGGCATATCAAAATTGTCTCTACCAAGGTTATAACAAAAGAGTAATGGTGAGAAAGTTTGAAATTGGTGACTTGGTTCTCATGCAGAACCCCAGAAATTAGGCGGAGCATGAAAAGCCTAGAAATTTTGAGGCTAATTAGCTTGGTCCTTATATCATTACTATCGCATTTGGTTCTGGAGCTTATCAGTTGGCCACACCTGATGGAGAACAACTGACAGAACCCATCAATAGCTTAAATCTGAGAAAGTCCTACACATAACATTAGAGGGCCTCGCAAAATTCAAAAATACAAAAAAAATTGAAAAATAAAGAAAAAAATTTCCCTTGATGAAAACCTGGCAAACAGGCATCTTGGTGACCAAAAAAATTTCAAAAAAATGGAAAAAATAGTAAAAATAAATGAATTCATCCAATAGTGAAAACCTGGAAAATAGGAGCTTTGGATAAGTACCAGGGTGAAAACTTGGCAAATAGGTGCCATGTGTAGTCGATCATCACTTCATCATCTACTGTTACTCATATCGACCTTTATCCATTTGTCATAATCACAAAGGCCTACCACATTCACGACATCCATCCTTAGTCCTGTCGATTCCGGCCATGGTTAGCATTTGGTTGACATCATCCCTTGCATATCCTTGTCATTGCCCTTTGTCTGCCTATCTCCATATCATTTGACTCAGGTAATCCCTGATCTATCTAGGGGTAAGACCTTTATCATGTATCTGCAGTGGGTGTCGCACATGATCCCACATTCTAAAAAAGTCTTGAAAAAATTCCTAAAAATCTGAAAAATTCTTGAAAAATCCTAAAAACCTGAAAATAGATCTAAATTTTTAAAAATGTCCTGAGAAAATCCAAAAATAGAGTCAAAGTCAGTCTGATCAATTCAATCGATCACGTCAGTCAATCTTTATCCTAGTCCAAACTATGTTGTCTCTGCGCATTTGCTACGTAGGCAAGATTCATCTTTGAATCCAAGAGATAATAGGTCAGTCTTTCTAGGTTTGCCAAAACCAAATCATGATTCAAACTTCTGTCCTTTGGACAATGTCATTGGTCATGTCGAACTACAAGGTCTTTGAGTGCACGGCGTAGGCAAGGCCATCAATCAATGAACCCCTAAGGCCACACTAGGTCAGTCCATTAGGGTTTGTGGCACAACATTTTCACACACTTCAAACTATCTTCCAATCAAGAAAATATTATGTTAATCTCGAGCTATCAATCTATCGAAAATCTATTTCATCAACACTTTCAGTCAATTTAGCCTGTCAGCAATGACATGTAGTCAAAATCCTATCAAGATAATTTACCATGGAAAAATTTTGGGTTCTTCTTCAGATGTGTCCTTCTAAAAAGCAACTCTCATCATTTCTTTATGCTTACGGATGTGTCCTTCCTAAGCATCATCATCATCATCTAGGATTTTGATGGATTCTCCTAACTCCAAGAATTGATCTCCTAGATATCAACATCATTCAGGATGTGTCCTTCTTGAATTTGATATCACTCAACATTTGGCAACAGTTGACATTCAAACACTTGGCAAACACTTGGAAAACTTTTTTCTATCTTTTGATGATTATCATGATATTAGTTTCTTATGTCTTAGGAACCACAACATATCATGACGATTATCCTTGTCTTCTTATCACTCTACTATTAGTTTCTCTAGGATGTCCTGACTGCAGGATTTAGAGAAGCAATGACGTAGTATGATGATTTTACTGTCTGGTTTCTTTACTATCATGTGGCTAGTTTCTCAAGGATGTCCCAACGTCAGGATTTAGAGATGCAGTGACTTCGCATGATTGGTTTGTTTTTTCTGGTGACTGGTCATGACAAAGTGACTAGGGGCAATTGGGTTCCTGGCATGAGTCATGATCTTCCTTGTCTATGAATGTTGATCTACGGGATGGCTTGACCTTGCACACTATTGATCTACGTCATATCATAGTGTTTGTCAGCCATCATGACATTTTCGCCCAATTATGATTAAAAAGAAATAACTAGGATAGTACTATAGCAAAGCTTTGAAGGATTTTAATTTCCGCACTACCATGCATATCTTTCTTCACACTAACATCAATCTTCACCTTCTTTTTCTCTTGTTCTCTGATGATATCCTATGACATACAAAAATCAAAGTTGCATACATAATTGCATGAGCATTTCATATTCACATCTACATAAATCAAATACCATAATTCACATTTCATAACGCTATCATTTACATTCATCCATCTCACATCATAAAACCATCATTTGCATCAACATATAAGCATCATAAATAAACATTTTCATTAGCATATAGGAATCACATCATCATCACATTACACAATGCATGCATAACCACATCCATAATTGCATTCATAAACATAAGCATAATGTCCATACACCTCAAATTATCAGAAAAGCATTACATAAACATATGATAAATCATTAGAATACCATAACACATAACATCATATAGGCCACATCAAAACTATGTTGCATATATATATAATCTCAAAAAATGTCATGTCACAAGATAGAGTCATATGATATCCCAAAAATGGAGCTCGCAGGCTCAAATATCAAAATATACAAGTGTCTAAACAACAAGTCCTAGGATGGCCCTCCTCCGTCTTGTGGAAGTGAACTGTGAGGAGGTTGTGCCTAATCAACCACGTGAAATGTGACTTGAATAGGAGTGGTGTCCTGAGTCTGATTCTGAGAGCCCGAGGCCTCGATAACCCTCGGTAACATGAGGCTAGCTCTGCTATGTCTAGTGTCCTAATGACACTGATTTGTGTCCATGCTCTGACCTATGGTGGTGGCTTGATGAATGCTTGTGAGAGTTGTGTGACCTGTGGCCCAAGGACTAACCTGATGCAGTGGACCCCCCAGCACTAGTATTACTACTGCTATGTGACCTATTGTTGTTGTGTGTCTGGCTACCACTTCCTGTCCTAGTATAAGATTTGGACAGCCCTGGGTCCCATCTCTCTGGGGGAACTACCTACTCATATAGTAACCTGTACCACCCCCTGCTCTTTGCCATCCTGGCTAGCTCCCTGGCCATGTCTCCTATCAGCCTTGAGAATAACTTGGAAAAATTTGTCATCCACTGATCTGACTCCTGCCATCAGAGGACAGCCTGATCTCTCTCCACCCGGGTGACCTCTAACTCCGCTGCCAAGGCCTTGTTCTGAGACAAGACCGCATCAAGTTTGTTCTACAAATCCGTGATCCACTGATCAATGGTAGCATCAGAAGGAAAAATGGGTGATTGGTCACCCTCATCATCCCCAGAAATCATATGCTCTCGTAGTCTTGGATCTGCCTCATCCTCCTCCTCCTCCTCCTCCTCCTCCTCGTCTCTCTCCTCCTTGACCCAGACCTCCACATCTATATCAAGAGGGTGTCCCTCGAATAATAGATCCTCCTCTACCCTCTCCTCCACCCTCACCTCTACCTCCTCATCTCCACCCCTAACCTCCTCCTCAACCCTCACCTCCACCTCCTTCTCATCCCCTCTGATCTCCTCCTCTGCCTCCTACTCGGCAGGAACCTCTCTCTCCTCACCATCCTCTCGGATGGGTGACAATGGTGCACCTCCCACTCTCCTCCTAACTCTTCTGGGCTTCCTCCACCCTCCACCATCCCTCCTCCTCCTCACACCCCTCCCATCCCCTCCACCACCCCCATCATCTCCCCCACCTTGACCTCTATCTCCTCAGCCTCCGTCTCCCCTACCTCCATCCCTCCCCCTGACCCCTCTACCATCTCTGCCTTCATCCCTTCCACCCCAACCTCTCCTCTACACCCACAAGATAACTAATTTATGGTCAATAGGTGGTGGAACATCTAGATCTATCAATGGGATGGGCTGATGAATTTGCCACTAAGTGTCAAACTTGGCAGATGTACCTACATCTTCTGGACCACCCCTCCACACCCACTAAACTACAACTAGGCCATCTACCTGCTGCTCGGCCATTGTCACTGATATGGGCAGCCCCCATATGGTCTCTCTAGAAGACTGTGCATACTCTACAGTGCCTACTGGCATATCCTGCTGCTCTCCGAACTGTCGTAGTACCCACTAGGGCAAGTACATCTCAATAATCTATAGGGACTGTACCATGTAGCCAATCAAATATCGAAACTATCTGCAAAAGGACAAATGTCCATCCTCATTAAGCCACTGACCACCATTTCTATAAGGCCTCCAAAAAAAAGTGATCATCATATCAATCTGATGAAGCTAGTACCCAATATCTCCCACATGAGTCTGGCTAACTAACCCCGCATAAAGATAGATATACAGAATCCCATCACCTAGTTGCTGAATCTGCATCAGTGGTTGAAAAATGGGAATGCTCTCCTATGCCCAGATCATGAGTAAGGTAGTGCTACAACTAATATTGTGGCCCTGGTGATAAGCAACCTCATGTAGCTAATGATAAAGCATGGCCAACAAGCAGGGGCCCTAGGCAAAAATTTTCCTCTATGCTTGCATATAGACCAGTACATCCCCCCATCCAATGGGAAATCCATGACCACGATGATTTGGAATTAGTAATCCAAAAATCAGTGTCGTTAGCATGGCATCCCACCTGGGAAACTGGTTAGCTACAACATCCCAACTGATCTTGTAACCATCCATGCCCAACTAGGCACCATCAACATCCTCATACATCTCTGATAGGGCATGTCGCCCTCGATGTGGATCATAGATACCTCTCTCTCTACTAATTGGAATGCGGAGAATACGGTAGACATCCTCCAAGGTCACTATCACCTCTCTAGTAGGTAGGTAAAATGAGAAGGTCTCTGAGTGCCACCTCTCACAAAGTGCTATTAGCAAACCCCTATTTTCTCGAATAATGTGCATATAAGTAAAATGATACAGACCTAGTGCCATTAGTTGCTATCTCTGTCTATCGCTCAGGTGATCTCTAAAGGTGTATGTCACCAACCGGAACTCTCAAGTGTAAATCGGCACAAGCCGACTCTGCACAAGAAAGGCCAAGGATTAGCACATTATTGGGAAACATTGTTGAAAGGTTATTACTATTGGGAAGTCAAGGGTGCATCCAAACTAATCTCAGCACATGGTCAATGAAATTCAACTCTGGACAACTGCAATTGCATCGCATTGACTACAAATGTGCCACAATTAGTCAATTGTGGCTCTGCACAGGACACTTGCCTCACAATTTGTCAAATGTGTCATTCTAGCTAGCAAATGTGCAACCTAATAATGAATGCATCATATGGCATGACAATTGTGTTACGATTTGGTGAATGCACCATTGAGCAAGGCCATTGCATTGTGATTTGGAAAATGCATTGTTTGACCTGGCAATTGCGTCTCAAAATTTCAAATGTGTCACAACCTGGCGATTGCATTGTTTCCCATTACGGATGCACAATCAAACAACAAACCTTAACCTACCCATTGCACTTGCATAGCGATACAAACAAATGCATCGAACATGAAGGCATTTGTGGTTTATGCGACATCAATTGCATTGCAACACATGTGTTTACCCCTCCTAAAACCCTAATAAATGCATTAAATTCAAATATTGACAAGGGGGATAGGGTACTTACCGGTGCCTCTGGACCCTCGGGTTGTCAAAATTTCTGCACACGGTATCCATGGTGGGTAGTCACTGGAATCACCATTGTCTCTCTGAGCTCTGATTTCTAAATTTTCTATATAACAAATGAGCAAATGACACTTGGATTGACCTTTTCAACCTATTTATAGGTTGAAAAGTAGGGTTTTGACCTAGTAGGTTGTACTGGAGGCTCATTTGACCACCTTTGATCGAAATTTTGGCTAAATCAACGTCCTTCATTTCTGAATCGGATTGCGCCATCACTTTTCTGGTCATTAATTGAATTAATCAGAACACTTTCCAAATTTTTCTAACCTCGGGTCAAAATTTGAAAATTTTACCGAGGGGGCATAGGCACTCTGTACCTTCATTGGGGCATATTCTAGACTTGTTTTCTTTGCCACAATGTGACAAGTTGCATATTGACAAAGAGGGGCTAACGTAGACACCTAAAAAAGACTTAGGCCTACGACCACTATTTTACCATCTTTTGTTATAGCATGATTATAACTTTGTAATTATGTTTCTTACCCACATTCAACTATTAATTAAATAATTTATAATTATTTAATTAATTCGGGATCTTCCTTTCTTCATGATTATTAAATAAATAAATCTTGTTTATTTATTTAATGTGTCACTAATTATCAAAGTCTTCTTACAATTAAATAAGGTCTCATTTATTTAATTAATCCTTATCATTAATGTCCTCCTGATTATTAAATAAGTATATTTTAATATATTTATTTAATATGTCACTAATTCCTAAATCCTCTCATAATTAAATAGATTCACTAATTTAATTAATTAATTAAATATATCTTCTAAATTAAATAATTATTATTAATTTTTTAATTGCCTTATGTGACATTTCCGTTTTTTTAAAATAAATAAAATAATTTATTTAAAAATGACTTCACATTTGTTAACTGATTCTTCTTTTAGTAATTAATTGCAAAATTCAATTACTCATTATCTCACAAATCCATATTTTTGAATTAATTTAATTCAAAAGGGAATTATTCTTCTACAAATCAAGTAATTGCTAAAATTATTGATTTTCTAAAATCTCATCTCCTTATCTCTTGTTTTTTACTAGTTTCATCTCAAGGTCACGTTTATTCTCCACCATTGATTTAATTTCTTAAATTAAATCTTGTCCACACATTTGGGGATTGTTTCCCTAACCCTAATTGAGAGTTGTCACTTTGAATCTTAACCTTCGATTCTAGGGCATTTCTCAATCTCTCATCTCATTCATCCATTCAAGATTGCATTTTCCATAAAATGACAATCTTGATCTCATTTTTGGGATCTCTTATTACTTTTATAATCTGATTATTGTCATTTTCTATTATCATATCATCTTTTAGGCTTACTAATAACTTGCATAATAGAATTAAATTTCTAGTTTGCATAGAGTTTTCAACACAAATCCTTCAAAGCTTTGTCTAGGGCTAGATATTTAGAGTTTACTCACATACACAATCTGAGGGCATCCATTAGCATAGCAAGGCCAAGGAGGTGCAATGGAAATCAGTCATGGAGCATAGGAATGGGTGAGATCTTTCTGGTTTCTTTCATTTCTTGTTATTTCTCCTTTGCATTCGATTGCTTGATGATTTTATTAACTTGCATGTGTTACTAATCCAAGTTTGGCCTTGTAGAAAATATATACATCATTACACCCCCAACCACTCTCAATATTCTAGACTCATTTTGATGTGTCAACTTTATCTCCCAAGATAAGCACAAAGAAAGGGAAAAGTATACGATAAGGAAAATGCAAGAAGAAATTACAGTGGGTTTACAAACTACCCTAAATAAAAATCTGAACTTGAGACCAAGGAGTGAATGCCACTCTCCTCAAGAACAATAAAGGTCCTTTCATGGAATGTTAGGGGCTTAAATTCCCCTAACAAGAGGCACTTGATTAAGCATCAAATTGACTCAAGTGATGCAAGTATTTTTCTATTCCAATAAACTAATTTTTTAGAGGACCAAAAAAATAAAAATTGAGATGGACCAAATGGGAAGTCTCTTATTTTATTTCTATAGGGGTGTCAGGAGGGCTAGTAGTATTATGTGATCCACTTAAGGTCAGGTCTAAATTTATTGTAACCCAACAATGGTGGATGCTCACTAAGATTGAAAATTTTAGATATTTAATATCTATGGTCCTAGCTCTATTGTTTGTAAGAAACATGTATAGGATTTTTTTTTAGCAACCCTCAATTTTTTAAAGGAATAATTAATCATCTTAGGAGGGTAATATAATGCTATTACTTCATTGAAAGAGAAAAATGGGGGTATCATCCCTACTCCAAAAAAAATGGAGGAATTCTCTAATTTCATCCTAGATAACGCTTTGATTGATTATTTACCAACTAATGGTAGATTTAATTGGACAAACAAAAGGAAACACTTTTGTCTCATTTCAAAAAGATTAAACAAGTTCCTCCTCTCTATAATTTGGTCCAACAATAGTTTTAGATATGCTTCTTCCATTCTCACATTTTTTTGGATCAAATCACTATTCAATCCAATTGGATATAGTTTGGAACTTTGAATCAATCAAATTTAAATCATCCTTTAAATTTGAACACATGTGATTCAAGAATGACAACTTTATGCCTCTCCTCAAACAATGGTGGGATAATGTATTGTTTGTACTAGGTTCCAAACTTTTTCAAATTGCCAAAATGCATCAATTTATACAAGGACAAATTAAAAATGGAACCACCTCCACTTTAAAAATATTTTTTAACAAAAAATATCATTCTATAGAAAATCCATGAGCTCAATGAATAGGTCATTTAGGTGGGTATGAATAGTGATTCCTTCCAACACCATAATCAACTCTAGAAATAACTAGAAGAAGTTTTTGCTAGAGAAGAAATGTATTGGAAGCATAAATCAAGAGAAACATGGTTAAAAGAGGGAGATATAAATACGAAGTTCTTCCACACTATAGTTAAGGTTAGACATAATGCTAAAAAAATATTCTCTATAAACATTTCCTCCAATGAACTACTAAAAGATGAACTCTAGATTCAAAATGTGGTTTTCCTATTTTTCTCTAACCTCCTCTCTAAACCAAAAAATTAGGATCCTAATTTGGAAAGAAAAGAACAAGAATCCTTAAATTTGATTCCATGGGTTCTTAGTTTAGAGGATAACAAGTTCGATTTGTCTCCATTCACCTTGGAAGAGGTTAACTCTATAGTCATTTCACTTTCCCCAAATAAAGAACCAAATTTGGATGGTTTTACTATATTATTCTTTCAAACATGCTAGGATCTTGTGGAGAGAGATATTTGGATGGATTTAGAGGAATCTTGAAAAAATGGAACAATGTTACAAGACCTCAACACCACTCATATTTCCTTTATCCGTAAAAGAAAAAATCCATCCTCATTTGCAGATTTTCAATCTATTTCCCTCTACAACACTATTTATAAAATATTTTCAAAAGCTCTTCCTTTAAGGCTTTCCAAACTTAGTCTGAGTATAACTTTAGAGGAACACGTTAGTTTTATCTTGAGAAAAGAGACAATTGAAGGGGAAATAGTAGAAAATGAAATCACACATTCAATTCATGAAGGAAAAATTCCAGCTATGATTATAAAATTAGATATGGTGAAGGCCTACAATAAAGAGTTGGGATTTCTTATCAAAGGTCTTGGTAAGGATAGGTTTTTCTACAAAATGGTGCAAATGGATTCTTTCTTGTCTTAAATTGGGAAATTTTTCAATCCTCATAAATGGATCTTTTTCTGCTTTTTTCCTACCTCCCAAGGACTAAGGCAAGGGGATCCTCTCTCCCTTCCTCTTCATTCTGATGATGGAATCATTGAGGAGGGAAAATTTATCCTTGCATTCATCAAGTAAGTGGAATGGTATAAAAATACCAATATCAAACATCTCTTGCACACATTCCTTATTTGAAAATAATAAATTACTATTTGGTCATCCCTTTATATGGGAAGCAAAAAATATTAAGTATATATTGCATAACTATTGTCTAATTTCAAGGAATTTTATCAATCCGAGGAAATAAAAAATATTTTTCATAACACTAGCACATTGGTAGTTGGTTGATCCTCTTAGTTTTAGAATTTAGAAATAATAATTTTCCTTGTAGCTATCTAGGTAGTCCTTTCCTTTTTTGGGCTCGAAAGGACTCATTCTGGAGTAATATCCTTATGACTATTCAAAGTAGAGTAGCATCCAAGAGGGGCAAATGGTTTTCATTGGTAGGTATATTTACTATGATTAGAGTATTTTTATCTACCATCCCAAATTAATTCTTATTTGTGCTCAAAATACTAAAAGGGGTTCATGAGAGCATCGTGAAAACTACCAGATAGTTTCTTCGGAAAGGAAATTTAAATAATTCTAAGAAAATTCCTTTAGTTTCTTAGGAAAAAATGTGTAAAGATAAAGTTTTTGGAGGTGTTGGTTTACAAAAACTTGAATCGAGAAATTTAGCTCTGGGTGCAAAGATAACTTGGAAGTTGTATGCAAAACCCACACCAAAATTGAGTCGAATTATGAAAACTAAATACCTAGACTCGGTAGCTTTGGAAAGAGTAAGCCACTTTGGAAAACCCACTAGAAGGTTAAAAATCTTGAATTTCATCATTACATGCTGAGATATAATCTCCCCTTTTCTATCATAGACTCTTAACAATGGATAAAAGGTTAATTTCTAGGAAGATTCATGGAATTTGAATCATCCTTTATCTTCAATTGATGGCTTGCAGGAGACACATAATTATCAAAAAGCAGTCTAGGGGAAAAAATTCAGGAATTATGTAGTAAAAGACAATTCAAATTTTAAATCCAACATTAGAAGAAAAAGCTACATTTAATAGTGGATACAAGAATTCTTTTACTTTCAAAATCCAACTTAGACAGTTTTTTTGGGCCCCATCTAAATAAAGTCAATATAATATAAAAAAAGGGCTATAAATCTCAAACCTTTGAAGATAGAATTCAATTGGGAAAATGGCCATATAAAATCTATTGGAACTCCTCAATTCTTCCTAAATTAGGCACTTTTTCTTGATTATCCCTTCACAAGTGGGTCATCACAAGTTGTAGACTTTCCAAATTGGGCATAGCTCCACCATTCAACTATATCCTATGTGGTTCCTATTAGGAATTAGAGGATCATCTTTTTCTCCATTATATTTTTTCTCAAACATGTTGGAATTGGATCTAGAATAAACTACACTAATTTACCCCTACCAAACACTCTTCTAGAGTTATTTCAAATTTGTTCATTACTATATAAAGGATATCTCTTTGATGCACTATGGGTGGTAATTCCTATATTACTAGTCTAGAATATATGGCTCAAATAAAAGAAAATAATTTTTAGAAACAATTTCTTAGATCTGAAAAATTTCTTCAATAAATTAGAAAGAAATATATTTGAATTAGAGATGTCATATGTCTTGATGAAATCCAATCCAAATAACTCATTCTCAAGATGGGATTTTGAAATGTTAAAGCTTTGGAATCTTCTCAATGTTCCAAACTATGGTGCATATCCTAATGTTCAAAAATATGATATAAGATTAATCAAATGGTGTGCTCCACCCCCAATTGAAACTAAAATTTGATGGAGCATCTAAAGAAAAACTGTGTATATTGGGACTAGGTTGTGTAATCCGTAATGACAAAGGAGAATCATTAAAAGGTTTGTATTTGAAATTACCTATGGTTACCAATAATTTTGTAGAGGAACATGCTCTACTAGTAGGTGTCAACATGGCACACATTATACAACTCAAAAAAAGTCACATTGAAGGTTATTCATTAAATATCATTAAGGCCTACAAAAATGGACAAGAAAAAAATTGGGTTATTTCCATTTTGAGACCAATTTGGGAACTTCTTGAGGGTTTTTTTTTTAGTAGAAATTTCACATTTCTATAGAGAAGCTAACTCAACAGTAGATACCTTAAAAAAAATTTCTTGTAAAATGGACACAAAATTCCTCCAAATTGATTCATCGAACATTCTCAAATTGTAGGATTTCATGCAAATCATCCATAAAGAATGTCAGGGGAGTGGCATACCTAGGGCCTCTAGCTAGCTAATTGGTTGCATCTACATAATCTTGCTTTTCACATCATTGGTATGGAAGCTGCTTATTTTTTTCTTGGGGTGGTGTTTTGTGGGCCTTAAGGTGTGTGTATTATTTATTTTTTCTCTACACTACATTCCCCTCAGTGAGGCTCAATTTTATATTATGAACCTAACATTTGATAGTGCCACATGTAAGTTGAGCGCAAGATCAGGTCTATTTTGAGCTAGAAGGATGATGAAGGTGTGTCATCAGTCCATTTATATTTGATTTGGTCATGGGATCATTTCTCTTTTGGCTATTGGAGTATCATTGTGTTTATAGTTTAAAGCCCAAATGATAAAGCCATGTACCCTTTGTTGCATGCCCCTGAGGGAAGATCCAAAAAGTTTCAACTACGAGCTCGGTGTTTTCTAGTGCCATGCATCAATTATGAATGATATCAAGATTTTTTCCACCCAATATGAAGTTATATGGTGTGTCATTAGTTAGCTCATAACCTCTTTGATCATCAGAACTACCTATAGGAGGTGTTTTTGTTGCTTGTTTGCCTATTGGGGTATTGATGTGTTGATTGTGTTGAAAGCTTGGAGATGTTGAAAGCTTGAGTTTTTTGTGAGTTTCTTGGGTGTTGTCATTTATGTCAACCCCTAACATAATGAGAGTGTTGGAATTCTACTAGTATTGATGATGTGTCTAGAATTATTGGTATTGATGTCAACACATGTTGGTGTTGTCATTGGTGTCTTAATTTAGTATAGTTGCAAAGGTTGTTGGTTTGATTTATATTTGAGTAGATTGTTTCATGTTGTAGATGTTGTAGATGTGTTACATAGATGCTAGTAATATTGTTGATGAACTTATTACACTTGGTTTCAAAGTTCTTTTGAGAAAATTTAAATAAAAAAGAGTTCATTGTGATAGAGTGGTGTTTAGTGTTCTACTTTATATTTCTTCATGGTTAAATATATTCCCATGTACTTTGGATGTGATTATCAAAGGTGTTCCCGGGTGTCATATCTAGAATTTCAAGTTCTAGATTTCACTATTGTTACCATTAGGTATCATTCTACTATGATTTATTTTTTAAATCATTTTCTATGGTATTAAGTCCTTCATCTCATCTAGGTTTGAAGTCCTTTCCTTCATCGTGGTATTCTTTGAATCCCTAACCTCTTGTCATGATCTCTTTGAGTTTTTTAACCTAAGTCACTGGTGTCCAATTTTTTCCAACCTTGTCACGAGGTTTGTAAGTTTTATAACTACCTGATAGACCAACTTGGTACTTTTCTTAGCATAAAGTGTGTTGATAAAGTTGTCTGTCTTGTGTGGTCAGAAAGTTGAGAGTTTCTATAACTTAACAACTTTTGACTTTGGTTCTAAAGTTTCAATTTTCCATGAATGGGTGACATAGTGTTTTTTGCTTCTTTTGAAGTGCTTCCAATTCATTTAAAGATGTGTATGGTATAGCTTGGACATGTCTTGTCAAGTGTCTTCAAAATGTGTGCAAATCTTTAGGTTTCTTTTTCTGAGGATTAAAATAAAGTACCATATTAATGCAACACCAAATGCACATCTTATCTGTGACATAGCTTGAGGTTGCAAAGTTTTCTCAAGGTGTTTCAGCTGAATTTCTCTCTTTTGCAACTACTTCTTCTGGTATATGCATGATTCTTTATGTGCTAAGAGCTCATGCAGTCTGAAATTGTGAATCATTGGCTTGTCGTAAGGGATACTGAGCTCAAACCTTTTAAGTTGAATGAATTTTGGGCACGTATAGAGAGTGAAAAAAAGGTCTGAGGTGGATGTAAAGCTTCTTGAAAGTGGGCTAGCTCATGCTGGAGGATTTCCAGAAGTTGTGCTAAGTGTGGACCTGATAGCTACATGTGCAAGAAGATACATTCTGGAAACACGTGAGATTAAAGTCGTGGATGGAATAGTAATTGCAAAGATTTCTCCTAAAGCTATTTCCTACATGCTGAAGATTCTAGAAAGGAACCTATGGAAGACATATCTGTATCCATGGCTGGAGATTTCTTCAGAATGAATAGGGACTGGTGCAAAACCTTCATGGCCAAAACCTGGTTGAGGTCAGAAAAGAAAGGTAAATTGCAGCTACCGCCCAAACTTAAGAGAATGCATTTCAAAGAGGAAATTATGGATTATATTGCTTTGTTACATCATGTAGTTGGAAGTGCACAAATTGAGTCATTTGAGGATTGCATGTGTTGGTTTATTTTGATAATTTGTGATGAAAATGTTTTTATTAATTGGCCTGAAATTATTTGCTTTCATGTGAATGAGCAATAAATTAATTTCCACAAGAGTGCTAGTTTTTAAATGTGTTCATGCCTGATATATGTTGTAGCAAGTCAGAGGTCTTTCTGGCTTGGGTTGGAACTACAAGGGTCCCCAAATACAAACATGCCCATGTATAAACTCTATCTATAGTTCGCTAAACAATTTGGAATGAGGGATTTATGTCGTATTAATGATGTATTTTCAATGGAGGTTGTGAGGAAATTAGATGGAAACCAAAAAATGCGCTTCTCTCCTAAACTAGTTTCTTTCGTGTCAAAGTTTGTGAGTTTCTATGTTCAATATGATAAATTTTCCTGTCTAAGAATTGGGGATTTTGAGAAAGCCCCATTGAAACTGCCCAAATATTCTGCAGATTTGTTGGTATTGCTAGAAGTTTTTTGGTAGATGGCCATAGTCAATATTAAGTATATAAGCATGGGGAAAAAGGGATATGCTTTCCCATTGATGACTCCTTATTTTGTGTGCAAGACTAACCAGATGGCTAGGGGAGCTGAGGAAGTCCTGAAGGAATATAATCTCTAGTATCTGTCAATGAGAGCCAAATTTGATAGTAAGGGTTTTGTGAGTTAGAATTTGTATGGAGGAAATTCATATCAGCACCTCCTATCTATCAAGGACTTCTAGGAGGATTGTATCGATGAAAATGAAGTCTTGAAAAGAGATTATATGATACTAACCCTATGATAGATACAAGTCTTTGGTATTTCATTTCAAATTCTTGAAGATGTGATTGAGGATTCAGTGGTCATGGATCATGAATATGAAATTTTTCCCAATAAGTCTCACCCTAAGATCAATTTGAATAAGAATGAAGTCTTTGATATGAAAGCATGTTCTGCCCTAGTGCTTAAATGAAATTAGGAGTGGTTGGATGGAAAATGGCAGAACATTGTTAGCTCTACTCAAGAGCCTAGGTCATTGCAGAAGAATGAACAGGGGTCCACACCAACATCTAGTGTGAGTATATCATCGGGGAGACTAACTGCTAGATCTTCTAGTGCAAATTCAAAGTCAAGATGTGATGGTGAGAAGCCAGAAGAAATAGCTATTTTGAAGTTAGTCTATGAACAAGACACTATGCCCTCTCCATTTTCTAAGAAGAAGGCTAGGCAAGTGAACTCTATGCTTGCAGATTTCAAAGCCATTTTCCAATGGATTTCTAAAGATAATATCTTTCCTCCTTTGTGTGAGATTCCCAATTATCTGATTGAGAATTCACCAATTACTCTTGGTAACCCACATGAAGCTACTAGTGGAAACTAAGATTGTAGTTTAGTCTTAGCCTCCCCAGGATGGTTGAAAAAGGCAACAGAGAAGAAAAGAAAGTATACTCCCACTATGAGAGTTGAAGTAGATATAGTTGTAAGGTTGCTTCAAGGTTTTTCAAAACCCAAGAAAGCTTGAAGGATGTCAAGGATGTTGACTGATACTATTTCTAGAAATCAAGTGTTAGAAATTTTGGATCTTGTGAAGGAGTTAGGTGATAATGTAATAACAGAGGCAAACTACAAGATTATACATGTTGATATGGGGCCTCCAACACTTGAGGGTTATGTATACCATGCTAACTATTTAGTTAATGCTTTGATTAAGAGGGTGAAGGAAGAGAGAAAATAGAAGGTGAACTTACAATCTCAAGTCCTTGCTTTGGGTAACTTTATCTCTTCCGTGGTTACTCCTCCGACACCCAATGGGGCCTCAAGTTTGAAAGTAGAGGATATTGATATTCTTTCCATTCAAAAAATTAAAAAGAATACGAGTTACTCTAGTGCTGCCAGTGAATGGATTGATAATATGTCCCAGGAGGCTATTTTCTTTATCAGTAAATCCATACTCTTCTACACTCGGGTTACTAATAAGAGGAAAGAATTGGTGGTAGAACTTCAACAAGTCAGGAAAGAGCAGACCAGTCTCTATGTTCTCTTTTAAGAAGTGAAATAATTAATTTCAATGGATTGGGCAACATTAATTGGTGAGAAAATTGTGAATGATCGCATAGATTTGGACCCTTCCTAGTCTGACTCATTAGAGTGGAAACTGAATATGTATGATAACCTAGTAGGAGAAATTAATAAAACTCTTGAATGATACTTTCAAATGTTGGTGGAGATTAAAGACAGTTGTCATAATCTAGATGTGGAGATCACTGATGAGTTTGATGAAAAGATTCTAGATATGAATGAAGTTTCTCAAAAATTTAGGGAGTCATTCAACAAGGAAATAGCTGATCCTACCACAGTGACTTGGGAATCCTTTTCAAAACTCGGTAGATTGAAAATTCACCTAAACTCTTATAAATCTGCAGAGAATAGAAGATCTAAAACATTGGTTGAATCTGATATTGCTTTAGCCAAATGGAGAACCAGATTATATATTACTACAATGCCTAGAAGTAAAGATATATTTGCATTTTCCACTAGGTATTGTGATTATAGGCCTGGAATGAAAATATAGGAAAATTTGTTGGAGAAAGAAGCAATTGAAGTTTTGGAAGATGAAGGTGATGAAGTGGAAAGAAATCATGCATAGTTATTTTTAGCTTTTCATGATACTTCTTTTAATTTTGTCTCTTTTAAGTTAAAAAATATTTGTATTATGGGGTACTGTTGTTCTCAAGAAATTGTTACCAAAGACAATTTGTTATGCTTTAAATATGGGCTTAGTCAATGCAGTTAGGATCTTTTGGGAAACAAATTGTTTTTCGTCATTAGAACAAACTTTCTATGTTTTGAAGTTTTTGTAGTTATCTTTCAATATAGAAAATGCATATGGTGAAGTTCATGTAGGCATAATCTTTGAATTGTGGTGTATGAATTTATTCTATTATTCTATATATCTTGGTAATGATTATCTATGTTCATGTTGAGAACATTTGATAGATTTTTTTGTTGTTGAATGTTTATCTTTGAATGAATAGTTATAGAAATGATTTGAGTTCAGTTGAAGAATTTAATTAGTTCTGAAATGGTTAAAATCTTTGCACTTTAGGTTTATATTTAAATTTTTCTATGCCTTTCAAATAATTTTTGGTTAAAAGTAACACCTTTCTTTTCTTTTTGGTTTAAAGTAGTCTGAATTTCTATTCATTGAATATCTTAGAAGGTAGCTGCCACCTTGTAAAATAAGTAGAGAATCAGTAGGAAATCTCATTATATCAGTTCAACTATTGTTACATTTGTCATATAGAATATAGAGTTACGTGACAAACTTGTTAACCAATAACTATAGTGGAAGATGTGTTTGATAGTATGTCTATCCGATGAAACAAGATATTTGTGAGAAATGAAATTGCTCCAGATTTCTCCACAAAAAAAATTCTAATATTTTTTATCTAGAAATGTGTGTATATTGTTAGTATCTACCTTCCCTTGAAGTTTTAGGTGATGAGTTGCTCCAAAATTTTGTCTATTGTTTTGAATGTTTGTACCAATGTGTTTGGTTGCACAAAATGAAGGTGTTCTTGAGTTTCAAGTGGTTGTAGTGTGTTGAAAATGATGTTAATCAAACACCAACATATAGATAAATGCTCATAGATACACCATAGGAACCTATCTTTCTTGAAAGATTACATCAAGACAACCAAAATCTTAGGCTAACTCAGCTTAATCAAAAGGCTTGTTTATGTTAGCTCTTGACTGCACTAGGTTCTCTCAAGGTTTTTTGTGATAATTTTGTTACATATGTGGGGTAAATGCCCCTTCCGATTTTAAAAGACATTATAGAAATATGAAATAATCTTGATCTGTTCATTCAGCAACTTCATGAAATCAATAAATTTGCAACAATATTTCATAAAATTTTAAAAACTTGCATTTATCCAAGTAGATTTAGCTTTAGGAATTCAACAATATCATGAAATCAAAAGATTTGCAATAAAAATCCATGCATTTATCACTTCCTTTTTGAAACATTTTTAGAAATTCATACATCTATTCTAAAATAAAGCATAAAAAATTACTTAAAAAGTTAAATTTCTCCCAAGTATTATCCATGCATGCCTCAAGAAATAACCAAACTAGAGCAAACCATTCCATATGTCACTAGATTGCTTCATAGATAGGCACAAAATGATGTGAGATTTTAAAGAAAAGAGGGATCATTTACCACCAGATAGTGTCAGTATGCACTATTAAATGGTGCAACACATATTCGTGTTTCATAGTAACAAAATATCATCTATGTAAGATTTCATATTAGGAAATATCTTTCAAATTTCCTCTGATATTGATTAAATTCTAATAAAACATACAAGTTTTTAATCTAGAATGGAATAAAAGATAGGAAAAAGAACAAAACTTGAAAAAAATTTGGTTCTCCGACATCCACAAATTTTGAACTTAACTTCAAATGAAACATCTCCTGACCTTTTATAGAAACAAGATGTTCGTGAAATTCAATCAACACATTAGAGGGAATCTAAGGGATGAATCACAAAAAAGCACGTGGAATATAACAATTGTGAGGAGAATTTCTAAATAAGTCAATGGATGTCAACCTTCTTTGACACTCTAAAATATTTCGAGACCTCCATCTTTAAAATATAATCAAGACATTAACTTGGATCCAAGTAGATTTTTCAAACAAAATGTAGGAACTTCTACAAAATATCCAAAATGATTAGGTGGAACTAGGTATAGGAATCCTAGTCTAGCATCACTTTTGTTCCTACACTCAAGTTCTAACTCAGACTTAAAAATATTGGAAGTAAATCACCCTGGAGCTAGGAACACTATTTCACCACATTCATAATATTAGGATTCCTAGTATTCCAACATCTCAAGCTCCTACTTTGCATGGACTCTCGAAGTGTACGACCCAACCTAGTTATTTCACCACTCACAATCCAAATTTTCTCGACTTTCCATACTTGAATACTGCTTCACAATCTATTCCTCATGTACCTAAAATTCCATATATCAATCCCTTTTTAAGAAAACATTCATAAAAGTCTCATTAAAATAAAACCATCATTTTAAACAAATCATAAATACAACACTTTTAATACATTCTCACGTAATTATCCCTTTAGCTAGGTTACCAAACATTTTGACTTCACGAGGAAACTTAGACAATTAACTTTAACCTTCAACATTGTTACTCGGTACTCGGTATCCAACAAATTCAAAATTTACTAGAATAAAACTATTTTAGATCCCGATTTCCACTAGACTCTTCAATTTCCTCAAACTTTCACTTGTGGACCGAAACACTTACCAAGCCTTACATTAACACTCCAACCAACTTGGCCTTCCAATAACCGATACCTGGTACATTCGAATTCATGAATTACTTCATAGAATTCCTTTTAACATGGGCTTCTGGTGATCCTTTTGCCAACCGACACCTACTATAAGCATTAATTTTTACTTGGGTCCCCAACCCTTACAGTCTTGGGGCATGTTGTGAGACCAAACAACAACTTGAAACCAAAAAAACCACATTCAAAAGAAACCCATGACTAGATCCCTCACTATAAATTGTAACATGCATATTTTCTAGCAATATCTCCTTACCTTTACTTGAATTTTGGCACAAAGATTGGAAAATTTCTCCAAAAAGTATTATTGTGTGCTTTGCTTAATTCTAGTCTTCGAAACTTGGTGAAAACACTAGTTCATTGACATTGAAATACATAATTTAGTAATCCTCCAAAGCCAACCTTATATAGAGCCTTGTTGCCAGTTAGGCATCCATATCCCTAGAAAGGTTATCTTTGTAATTCCTCCAACTATAGATCTACTACCAGTTAGGCATATATAGCCTCGGTAGAGATATTTAGATAGCCTAAAGAGTTGAATTTTCTCTTTTGATATTTCTTTGATACTCATTTTTAATTTTTTTCATTTGATATTTCTTTGTAAGCTCATTTTCTTCAACTTGCAAGCAATGAAGCCTACTATTAGGTTGGGAATTATAGTGGTAGCGAAGGTTACTTTTTGGTGTTTCATTCAATGCAAATCCATTCATCATTTCACCAATTCCCAAAAGACTCAGTTAATTATTCCCTATATGTGCAACTTTCCAACTAAATTTTACCACCCTTATGCCAAATTCTAGCTAACTGTAATTCGGTATCTATCCAAAAAATTAGCATAAGTTAAAATTTAGTAGCAAGTTATCGAATCAACAAATTTATTCTAAATTTAGAAATACCGGTTACCACCCTTCCATTTTAAATTTTATGGCAACCACTAAAATAAACTTGGCCAACAATTTTGATTTGGATAGCATTGCACTAACATTAATGCATCAAATTTTTCATGATTACACTTAATTCTAACCATCATACTTTGCATTTAATTCATATGCAGTGACACACACATATTACTCCCTTCAAACTCTCCACATTCCAATATGTGCCACCTCACCGGCTTAATTTTGCTTTCTACAAGGCACACATGGACATCTTCATGATTAATACGACTCGATAAAATGAACTGAAATGACCACCATTTAATTCTCAAATCTTCAATTTTCTCAATTCATAATCATCATACTAGAAAACTTCAAAGCAATGGCCACCAGCTTTGTGAGAATTTATTTGATTTAACCTTTAATTCTAGAGAAAAGTGTCTTGTTTCCACTTCAACTTGTATTTCCCAAGATATTCTATCCAAGAAACTATGTACCACAAATTTCTCATGAATTTCTATAAATTCTACACTTTCCCTCAAATTCTTCACTTCTTCTTTCTTTTTTCTTTCTTGCTTTGAGGCCTATGGATACTCCCGTTTTCCTGACCTACATTTGTTGCCAGAATGGATTCCTTGGTCAAATCATGACCCAATGGCTCAAAAAAAATTATTTCTCAGGAATTCATCCACCAAATCATACTTTCTCCTAGTCCTTGGGGAAACTTATGTGAATTCCAAAGCATATTATAGGCTAAATTTGAACCTAGCTTCATGGTTTGTAGTCTCACTTTTGGATCTCATCCTCTCTATCACTAAAGTTTTCACTACTTCAAACATGATAGTATGGCCTCATTTTTCGGGGAACTTGGACCATGTTATTTTTTGTCACTCACCCTAGCATTTGAATTCCTTTCGCTAATGATATTCTATTTTTTTGGAGCAAAGGGAAATAGTTCTGATTCAACCCTTCCTTACTAATCTGCACACCCCTGACCTTGATGCCCATACTGATGGTGCTTACTTGGGGTACACATCCCTCATGGATGAAGGAAACCAAATTGATTGACTAGCCAACCCACTGCTCTTTAACATGACCCATTTTACCTTGTTTTCTCTTTCACTACAAGAATTTTATTTTTTACATGTACATATGAAATATAATGATTTTTTTTTCTTTTGTACATTAAGCATGTATTTACGTTTTATCTTTTCAATTTACAGTGCAATGTTTTAAGAGAATTCCAATTCTCATGTGCTTCAACTTAAGAAAAAATCATTAATGCCAAGAAAAAAACTAGAAAACAAAGCAAGAGAAAACCCTACTAAAGCAAATTACCCAAACTAACTAAAAATTACCCTAATTAAGCAGCTAATCCTAATCAAGAAATCTACCCTAATCTCTACTAATATTTTCATAGTTTTTTTTTTATGAATTATAGTAGTCTTATCTTTAAATTCACTTGAATATACTTCAAGTAACCTACTACCACAATGAATTTTTTTAACTTTTCTACATTTGATAAATAAAAATTCAAGTGTGTACTTACTAATAAGTTGGCTAAAATGCATGAAAATGACCTCATTAAAGGTTGATTGCACACACCTTTGTTGGTTTCTTGGAATCCTACCTTCTTCCAATCATGGTTCATGGTTTTCCATTTTACTTTGCAATGTTCCATGAATGACTATTTTCCTTTCTTGATTTTATTTCCCTCCAAGGTTTCTTCGGTTCTTGGCCTTGTCTTTAGTATTGTGGATTTAATAATCCTCATAGCTCCCTCTAGGTGGGTTTTGTTGGTTTTTCATTTTCCCTAGCCCATGCTTTATATGTTTACATATTATTAGGATCTCTTTTGGTGGTTCCTTCATCCTCTTGTGCCACGTGTAGGCAACATGCGCCTTTGAGAATTCTCTCCCCTTTGTTTTAGCATGTGCCTTTTTGGTAGGCCTCATAGCCAAATCTTTAAGCACCAAACGTACCACATGTCATCACCTCGAGGGTTGTCATTGCAAAGGAGTGATAAAGGAATGTGAGGCCCCATCTCCTCGCTATGTGTCCTAACCAATTCCATGGATGGTTGACACATGTCTTCAAGATATTTATTTAGTTCTACTCCCATGCTACGACCATGATCGGGTGGGGAGCGCACTTTCTTTGAGGCAAAAAAATATCATTTCAATTGGGAAGGATCTTTGTGACAAGTGGTAGGATCCCTACAAGGGAATCTTTTTCTGTTATCTACATCTAGGCAGTGAAATAAATCTATATATAGCACTTCGTCTCTCTAGGAAAGGGTTCAAAATTTAAAAAAAAGAGCATTGCAAACTCTAGGCCTTTGTATTGTTTTTTGATTATTGTATTAAGACTTATAGACTATGCCAATTTGTTCAGACTCTCCGTTTCTTAGTTAATAGATAAGACATTATATACTGTATTGTCTATTGTACTGAGTAGTTTATCTATAGAGCTTCTACAATTTCAATATAATTTTTTTTTTAGATCATGTCTTGAACTCTTCTTGTTTAGTGAATACACACAAGTTATATTATGTTATTTGATTAAATTCTTAAGATTTTCATCTATGCTCTCTTATTTTTGGACATGCAGATTGTTGAACGGACCCTCAAATCTAATCTGAAAGGAAGATTTCCCATGCCTATATACTTAAATCTTGGTGCATCTCCTTAGTGTTAGACTTTATTTTTGTATCTTTGCTCGCATTTTCCTTTTCAACCCACCATATATGAAGAGACAACTTCTTTAAAATCTAGAGGTTACTCAGTTTAGTGCAATTGGTCTACCCAGTAACTGAGTTTCCCATAGGTTGTGTGCCTAGAAATTTTAGGCATCAACAAGTCTCAATATCACTATCCATTTTGTTAGACCAAGTATTAATATAATTTACACCATCATCAAAAAGAGAGAAAGTAAAAAATCGACACTTTGTATTCTGCATAAAATCAAGAATTTCTTCCCTTTTAAGTTGTGGATTCATAATTAGGGGCAAAAAAACATGTCTCCCACTCATTCTCCCCACTCCTCTTCATTGTCACCTTCCACGTGTGAGAAGATCATTGACTTACTCATTTCACATTCAGGATTCAAACGTGTTGTTTCTGAGTCTTGAGGAACTTGCTTCTTTTCCTGCAAAATTTCAAGAATTTCCCCATGACAACTATGGTTAATAAATCTTTTATATCGAGCAGTTAAATTTATAGTATTTCTAATTTCACTAGGGTTAATCATTTTATCCAAATTCAAATGTCTCTCCAATAATTGTTCTTTCCTTATAAGTGGCCAAACTTACCCTAGCTAAGAAAAATCATAGTCAAGTTCACTGTGGTCAGTTTATCATGAATTCTACACTTAGTGACCCTACCAAAACTGAATAGACTTCAGGGATAAAGTCTTCAATTAAGGATTTTCTAGAGCTTATCAACATCCATTTCACTATCCATTATAGACTTATTTAAGCTTTCACCTCACAAGAAAATTTCCAACCCAGAACGAGGATAAAAATAATAGCAACTCCAAATAAAACTAGAGGTTCCCTCCTAGCACCACTCCTATTGATGATGATGTTAGTTGCACACCAATAGATAGATAAATTATCATAGACACAATGCAAGAACCTATCTTTCTTGAAATATTGCACCAAGAGAACTAAATCTTAGGCTAACTAGCTTAATCCCAAGGTTGATTTATGTTAGGTCTTTATTGTGCTAGGTTCGCTTAGGGTTCATTGTGATAATGTTGTTATACAAGAGGAGTAAACACTCCTTCCAATTTTAAAAGGAATCATAGAAATATGAAATAATCATTGTCTAGTAATTCAACAACTTCATGAGGGTATGTGCAAGATCATGATGGGCAAAAAAGTGGTGATATGTAAGTGATATGATGGCCCATGTGGCTGACAACTATTTTTTACCCAAAATTGATGAAACGAAAAGGGTTTTTAAAGGATATTCTTAGCTTTCCACCAATATAAATTATGCTTTACTTTGAATTTAATAAATAATTATTATTTATTTTCTATTTGAATTACGACTAAAGTCTTGATTGATAGGTTGATTGAAAAACATCTATAACTTTCAAATGGCAACACATTTTTTGAATCTGAAACATGCATCACATTCTATGCTTCACATACTATATGATAAAAAAAAATTAAATTTCATAATTTTTTGACCAAGTTAAGGTGGTCAGACATACGAGGTTTTATATTTTTTAAAAGTTGTAACAAAAAATTCGTAATTAATTATTTACTTGGAAAAAAATTACAAAAAAATATGCATCACATCGGGACATGAGTCCTCTACTTATATTTAAAATATTATAAAAAAATATTATCATTTTATTGTGGTTAGGGTGGTTAGACAAACACCTTATTTTTTCCCTGAAATTTAAGTACTACTGCATTGAAATTTCAAATTTTCACCAAATAGATTTTAAACAAAAAAACCCTAGTATTTTAGAAACTAAATTCAATTTTTTACAGATTCTATTGTTACATATTTTTGAAATAATATAGATAAGTTATTCAAATTTTTAAGTCAAGCTACCCAACTCTAATTTTTTTAATTTTCATCACTTAAGGGCTTGTTTTTTCCATGATGATCTTGCACATACCTATGAAATCAAAAAAATTGCAACAACATTTCATGAAATTCAAATAACTTGCATTCATCCAAGTGGATTTAGCTTTAATCATTCAACAATATCATGGAATCAAAATATTTTCAATAAAACTCCATCCATTCATCACTTTTCTTTTGAAACATTTTTAGAAATTTAAACATCTATTCTAAAATAAAGCATAAAAAATTACTGAAAGTAAAATTTCTCCTAGGTATTATCCATGCATGCCTCAAGAAATAACCAAACCAGAGTAAACAATTCCATAGTCATCATATTTCTTCACAACTAGGCACATAATGATGTGAGATTTTAAAGAAAAGGTAGATAGATTGCCACTAGATAGTATCAGTAAGCACCCTTAAATGGTGTAGAACATGGTCTTGTCTGATAGGAACAAACAATCAACTATGTAAGATTCCATATCAGAAAATTATTTTCAAATTGGCTTTGATATTTATTAACTTGTAATAAAACATGTTTTTAATCTGGAATGTAACAAAAAATAGGAAAAAGAACAAAACTTGAAAAAAAAATTGTTCTCTAACATCCAAAATTTTTGAACTTAACTTAAAATGAAACATCTCCCAACACTTTATAGAAACAAGATGTTCGAGAAATTCAATCAACACATGAGGGAATCCAAGGGATGAATCACAATAAGGCACTTGGAATA
Organism: Sequoiadendron giganteum; assembly: GCA_007115665.2. Taxonomy (NCBI): domain Eukaryota; kingdom Viridiplantae; phylum Streptophyta; class Pinopsida; order Cupressales; family Cupressaceae; genus Sequoiadendron; species Sequoiadendron giganteum. The sequence goes on along the minus strand of CM021103.1, from coordinate 440,665,019 downwards.
TGACAACTGGCAGGGGAATTTCTGAATAAGTCAATGGATGTCAACCTTCTTCAGCACTCAAATATTTTGAGACCTCCATATTTAAAATATAATTAGGACATTAACTTTGAGCCAAGTATATTTTTCAAACAAAAAGTAGGAACTTCTTCTATCAGATATCTAGAATGATTATATGGAACTAAATATATGTATCCTAGTCCACCAACACTTTTTTTCCTACACTTAGGTTCAAAATCATGCTTAAAACTCTTGGAATTAAATCACCCTAGAGGTAGGTGCAATATTTTTTTGCATTCGTAATATGAGGGTTCCCGATATTTTGACATCTCAAGCTCCTCCTTCACACAAACTCCTAGAGTGTACACCCCAACTTAGTTATATCACCAATCACAATCTAAATTTTCCCGAACATCCATACTTGAATACTACATCACAATATACTTCTCCTACACATAAAATTCCATATATCAATCCCTTGCAAAAAAATAATTCATAAAACTCATTAAAATAAAGCCATCATTTTAAAAAAATCATCAATAACATGCTTTTAATACACTATTGCATAATTATCCCTTTAGGCAGGTTACTGAACATTTTGACATCTTGACGAACTTAGGAAATTATATTTAACCTTCAACATTGTTACTCGGTACCCAGTATTCAACAACTTCAACATTTATCAGATTAAAACTTTCTTGGATCTTGGTTTCCACTAGAACTTCACATTTCCTCGAAATTTCACTTATGGACCGCAACACTTATGAAACCTTACAATAACACTCCAACCTGTTAGAAACCAAGATCAAACATGCAAACCAAAAAATACCTTCCACAAGAGAAAAATAGAAAAAATAAAGCAATTTGCATGAAGATGTGCAAAAGAATTGTATTCAAGAATTAAGAAATTACAAGAGATGAATTTCTTTATAAAAGCATAGTATGCAAAACCCTAAAGGTAAAACCTAATGTTGACCTAAAATTAGCTCAACTAAATAAAACTTACTTATTAATTAAGTAAACTAATTATTACCTAAGTAAACATAATAAAGTGTAATTAAATAATTAATTACACCAACACCCCGCTTAAGTGAAAATTAGGGAGACTAAAAAGCATGCACCTAATGCTAGGATGAATGAAAGAATGCATGAAAGCATGAATGGTTCCCAGAAACTAGTCCATGTTAGGTACCCATGTACAAATGCAATAAATGGGAAAAAGGAGAAAACCTAGTGGGATAAAACCCCCACTCAATGAGATGACCTACTACAAAGAAGCACTGGAAGAACACTAGTGGAGTAACATTGGAATCCTAATTCTGGCAAGAAAGGAAAGATACCTCTATTTACAATAAACCATATGAGAGTCACTGAAGGACTCAAGCAAAATAATGATAATGCAATAGCAGACCCGATGCCAAGGAACACTAGAAAACTCACAAACTGGAACAACCCTAGAATCTATGAAGCAACAGTAGATGAATAAATGATGCTCCCCATAAGAAGGAATGGTATGATGAAAGAATCTAGAAGCTATGTGTATCTTGATGTCAATGCCAAAGTGTGACTAAAACTGATCCACAGGAGCAAGTACCATGAAGATTCTAGAACATTAACCATAAAATGAATGACCCTCAACTGAGATGTGACTTGATGTGAATATGATGTGATTCAATATCATTAACCATAGGCTCTCAATCTAAGATGTGAATTTATGCGAACCAAAATGTGTCAAGCTATGAGCAAGATGTGGCCAAAAGTGTCATGCCCATAATTTTTCGCTAGAAAAATCCTACAATTGTTTTTTTAAAACAAGCATTAAACTAATTGACACTACAAATGTCAAGATCTCATGCTAACAATTTTAATGCATATTTGACACCATGTCACAACCCCCATTTCTAAAAACCATGTAGATTAGCGACCTAACAAAAGTACATCATTTTGTCTTTTCACATCGAGACTTATAAGGTCTAACATTAAATGCTAACATTAAATTGAGCGAGGGTTGACTCAAGTTTTATTTGCTAAGTAATAAGGATATTACTACAGAATCTAGATACAACTCATGCAAGTTGTCATCAATATGATGATAAGATCAAATTGCATGCAATGCAACTACACTCTAATCAAATAATTATGCAAGAAGCCCCACTGATGAAAATTTATATAAGTTCATTTATTACAATACCCTAGGATTGTAAAAGGAGAACACACAAAATATGCATAAATCAAAGAGAAAATGCAAATCTACTGCATGAAAACAAGAAAGAGTGCATGCACAAATCAATGTTCACATCTGCCTCCATGATTAAAAGTGACCTCAGATCAGTGTAGAGGTTTGAATCAGCTTTCTGATTCCACTTGAATCGCGAAAAAATGGATAATTGAGGCAAAAGATATGCCCTCTGAAGTGAAAATTGTCTCATCTGAAATAAAAGGCTTACAAAATAAATTTGGAGAAAAATTTGGAAAAAATACCTACACCACTGGATCAGGCTCAGAACCATCTTTCCAACAGTATCTCGTTTTTGAAAAACGGACTCTGTATGCTCAAGATATGACCATTTTACTAAAAATGTTAATTTTGGCTTTAAACCAAATATTTTATTAATTTAAAAATTAAAAAATTAATAAAATATTTCGTTGTACCTTCATGGCATGAAAACCGAGGCAACATAAAAATTGAGATGACACGAAAATCGAAACAAAATGGCACAAAAATTGAGGCATCTCAAAAATGTGTTGGACACCAAAAATTATGGCATGAAAATCGATGCAAAATGATATGGGAATTGATGCAATTGTATGGATCCGTACAATCGTACGGATTTTTTTGACAACATTTTTAAAAATCTCCAAAAATACAAAAAAAAAAAATTCAGAAAACCCTATCATATTTTATATGAAAATAGGGGTTTTTGGGCCTTTTGAGCGCAGTCGTGAGGTCCATTTTGTACCAGCATTCACTGTTTGAGAGATAAAAGTCAAAATTTCTCAAAATAAGCATGGAAAAACCCTATGATCTAGCAAAAAACTATCGAAATAAGCTCAAGGTATGAAAACTTCGAGGAAATCCGAATGTGCTCTGCAATGAATTTCTCCAAAAACTAAGAAGAGACTACAAATCAAGGCTCTAATACCATGTTAGAAACCAAGATTAGACATGCAAACCAGAAAATACCTTCCACAAGAGAAAAACGGAAGAAGAAAAAAATGCAATTTGCATGAAGATGTGCAAATGAATTTTATTCAAGAATTAAGAAATTACAAGAGATGAATTTCTTTATAAAATAAAAGTATGCAAAACCCTAAAGATAAAACCTAATGTTGACCTAAAATTAGCTCAACTAAATAAATCTTACTTATTAATTAAGTAAACTAATTATTACCTAAGTAAAATTAATAAAGTATAATTAAATAACTAATTACTTCAAAGACTTCCTAATTCACAAATACTTTCAAAAAAATCCTTTTAACATGGGCTTCATGTGATCATTTTTGGCAACCAACACCTCCCATAAGCATTAATTTTTACTTGGATCCCCAAGTCTTATAGTCTTGGGGCATGTTGTGAGACCACACAATACAATGGATGTGTAGAATATTTTGATGGTAGATTATTTTGAGATGTTATATGAATATCATGGAGTGTTGTTGTGTGGCCTATGATATGTTTCTAGACCTTGAGAAGTGTGTTTGGAGTCACTTTTTAGTCTTAGTGCAGGTTTGTCCAACCTGGCATGCTAGCTCTAATTACAAAGGATAATTATTGTTTGAGGAAGTGTGGAGAAGCGCATTGGTGTGGATTTGGGTACCACTTACGTAGTGGCATAGTTTGGCTTCAATTATTTGTATTATGGAAGTGTTTGGTGTTGACCTATTTGATGTTGCATGGTTGAGGTATACACATTTCCTTAAGGCTAGCCTAATTGAGATTGCTTTAGCTTGTGAAGGGTATAAATGAAAGTAAAATTGTTGTGTGGATTAAGACCAGAGTGTGTGATGTGAAATATTGGAATGTGATCAAGTGTAACGATCTGAGTGCAATCCTTAATGCTCATGATTTCCTAATGTAGTGAGTTCAAGGTGTCTACAATTCAGTCTATTTGATGAGTTTCTTGTGCTTTAGTGGAACTATACCTTTGGCATATGAGAGATGCATTGTTAGTAGTTCAAACTGGCAATGAGCTACTGACAGTTAACCTTTCTTTATCTTTCTAGCCAGGGAGCCCTTGGTAGTGAGCCTTATTGTATTCGGTGTTTCAATTCATATATTAATGATCTAATCCTCATCGTGGTTTTCCCTTCTTGGGTTTTCCATGTAAATATGGTGTTCTTATGTGTTTGATGTGTTTGCATTATTTCTTTACATGTTCCATTTTGTTAATGAATTTTAAGGGTTTAATGGTGGATAAGGGTTTAAGGGCTAATGTAGATGAAAATGTTAATGAGGTTTTTTTATGTTTTAAAGTATATAACTAAATCACCCCTCTCATAGTTGTTCTATGCATCTAACAATTAGTTTCAAAGTTTTGGTTCCTAGGAAAAATCTTAATCGCTTGACGTAGATCCAGATGGTGCACAAGAAAGGTATCAAAGCTTTGTTATTCGATGGAACAAATTTTACCTATAGGAGATCTAGGATTATGAAGATAATGGACCATTTGATCAAGGTTATACTATACCTTCAAACAGTCCAACAAGTGATGATGAGATCAAGGATTATGAAAATAATGGAAAAGGAAGGAATGCAATCCTGAGTGATCTTTCTAATTCTAAACTTTCAAAGATGATAAGTTTGAAGTCTACTAAATATATTTGGACAAAGCTGGAAGGTATATATGAAAGAGATGACAAGGTCAAACAAGTGAAGATGCAAAACTACAAAGCTAGATTTGAAACCCTAGGAATTTTTGAAGATGAAGATATTACTATCTACATGCTTAGATTTGATGAAGTTGTCAATGCAATCAATGGTCTTGGTGGAAATTTGGATGAAAGTGAAGTTGTAAAATAGGTATTAAGAACTCTACCTAAATCTTATAGTTCTAAATTTTCTACTATTGAAGAAGTTCGAAATTTGGATAATTATTTTAGAGATCAGATGTTTTGTGCTTTAACTAATTTTGAAATGAGAGAGTTTGGTCAAGATGCTACAAACAAAGAAACTACCTTTAAAGTCTTCAAAGTTCAAAAGGATGATGGATTAGATCTAGATGATCTTAATGAGGTGGAAGACAACTTTGTGAGGAGATTGAAAAAGGGTATTGGAAAATACAGAGGTAAGCTACCTTTCAAATGTTTCAATTGTGGAATGATAGGTCATTATGCAACTACCATTCAAAGGGCTTTCAAAAACCTCAATGGGAGAATTGCACCTCCCTAGGTAGGCCTTATAGTAATTGTTTCTTTTCTTTTTTCTCTTTACAAGCTCAATCGATTCCTTCCCCTTAAACTTGACCAATTATTTTGAAATGGTCCTGCTCCTCAGGTGGTAACTACTCCTAACACTACCGTTCTTGGAATTCTTGTGTGCTTTCTTCTCCATTGGTTTTTCAAGACCTCCTGATATCTCAATTTAATTTGTAGGAGCATTGTCTGGGGACTCAAATAGATTAAGTCTCCTAGACCTTGAAATTGGCTTGACAGACTCATTTGGCTTACTCATCTTTATAATGAATAGATCGAGAACAAGGAGACTCTTAATTTGCACAAAAATCCTCACAGGCTTACTCTTAAAAAGACTCTTGATGAATAGACAACTCAAGCCTCCCTAGTTCCCATTAAATCATAAATAAAATGCAGACTATAAACCCTAACCACCCTAGGTTTTAGAAACCCACACACTAAGATAGCAATAATTGAAATAATCATATTTGAGTACCTACTTAGCTAGGGAAAATTTTATCATGATACCTCTACAACCTTTTACCAAAGAAACTCTTCACCAACCTTTACACATACTTAAGATCAATTTTCAGCTTCTAATTGCAAACTACGAAGAAATTTATGGCTAGTCGTCCTCATTATATTGAGTAATGTAAGCATGCCAACCATTAATGCTCAAGGAAAGCTTGTATGATCAAGTTGATGATTAGATACTTGATTTTTGAACCTCAGTCATTGATCACACATTGAGATAAATCAATGGATAATTAATGAGGGTAACTAATTAGGACAAAGTTAATTGCATGTGCTTTATGCCTTTTCCTTAATCAAGAAATCCCAAGAGGATAAATATCCACTCTGTCTACATATTTAATCATATACTTAGCATTAAAAGGCTTGTTGTGTCATATTTACCCACTCACCCATGGGAATTAATCCACTTGCAACTCATTAGCATAAGATAGCGAGAAATGATTATGATTCAATGTAAAAAAATCAGCTCGTACCCTTCCTTACTTCAATTTCACTTTCCCACGTGTACTAGCATCTAACAGAATTGATGGTCACAATCAAAAGAATTATACAAATCTCGAACACATGCCCAAAGAAATTATTTCTAAAATGGCATCGTTTGAGTCCTCAAGTTATCTTGGCCAAATTTTAGCAATACTTTGTCTCCACTAAAATCCATCTGAGCCCTTGAGATATTTCATGTGGCAGTCACCCACTCGGCCATTGAGAACTTGGCAGCAAGGGTGGGACCTGCATGGGATAGTAGTGAGTGGTTAGGATTGATCCATGTCATCTATTATCAACCATTGATACCAACTCCACATAAAATTTGCTATCATCCAAGCCAAGCAGGCCCATCCGAAAGGCAACAGGTTTCAATATGCCCACTAGCCCATGACATTATTAAAATACCAAATAAAATCAGATGGGGTGGTAGGGAGTTGTCAATATGAAACCACATCACCCAATGACTACCATAGATTTCACTTTGATATTGCTTGTAGATCATAAAAGGATATTTGGCCCACCAGTTTTAGATAACATGTGGCTTGCACTCACTAGCCTATTGAGAACTTCATTGCAATATATAGAAAATATGGGGAAATGAGGGATGACCCAAATGAAGACACATCTCATGATATTGGCCATTGATTTTCCTCAAAGCTCCACCTACTAACCCTTTGAAAGCACTAGACCCACCACTAGATATAACATGTGGCAACATCTTTCCAGCATGTGTGAGTATTTAAATGAGAAATAAAATTGGGCGAGCCTGCAGGGAGTAGTCAATATTTTTTCACGATGATAAAATGATCATCATACATTTAAAAATCTGCATATTCCACAAATGTTAGCTTTTAAAAAGAGGGCCATCAATAGGCAGATGATGGTTGGGGACATGAATATATGGATTAAGACCCTAGGTGAATATTAAAACCTAATAATAGACTTAGGCAACTTATCTTAAAGGACATCGACCCTACAAAAATAATGACAACATTTTAAAATGACTACGAGAACCGACTGATATCAATAGGACTTAGGGGCTAGTAAAAGAACAAACTTGATGGCATAAGACATAACTTATAAAATTGAGAACCTGCATTAGAAGGTCAATAACAAAATAGAATGCCAATCAAGACCCTTAGACTTAAATATTAATTTGGAAGGTTTTTAACAACAAAAACCCAAAGCACTAGTGAGGAACATAACCCTAAGCCTAAAAACAAGGGTTTGAGCCAAATATTGCAAGACTTAAAATGGAACCAAAAGAAATTTTGGGGGGGTTCCATCAGTGGCTCCTATTGGGGAAACATGCCTTTCATAGGCATGGTGAGATCCAAGAATCTTAGGTTGAAGTAGACCAAGCACAAAGAACAAAAATAGGACCTACTCAGACCGGGCAAGAAGACTAGACCAAAACAACCAACATATTTATAGTATTTACATAGGCTGCACAACTTAAAAAAGAGATCCAATCTCCATCTTCCTTGAAGCCTTGTCTAAAATGAAAGCTTTCACTTTTCATTCTACAATTTTACAAGACTGCAACTTTATTTGGTGGCCTTTGGCCTCCAAACTTAGGACTAGCACTTTCCCCTATCAAAAACAATGTTCTCCACCATCTGTACCATGCCAAGGTTGAGATAATTCTCATGAATTACCCAATCATTGATCATACTGCAAATACTAAAATCAACCATTATGGATGTGTCTAAATTTATTATTATCATTATCACTCATATCCAATTGAGAACTATAGCCGAGCATTGACTGGAACACATGATGAGTCTGGCATTCTATCTGAACTAGCTTACAACCATATTTCACCAAATTCCCATCTAGCTGGATAAAAAAAGTGAAGATTTCATAATCCATATAATCACTATCATCATATTAGCTAACATTAAATTGATTTTTCTCTTTAAATTGAAATCCCTTATACATATTCCTTTCAAGAGTCCCATCTAGGGGAACATACTTAGACCCTTTCAAATGATATTGCAACTCCATTTATAGTATTCTAGTGTCATAATCATCTGATTTCTATCCCACACCAAATACACATTCACTTTGTGTAATGAACAAGAATCATTCATATACGAGCTTCTTTTCAAAATGGTGTTCACATTCCTCAAAGAAGTATAGACCAATTATGCTACCATATGTTCTATTGTCTTGGGAAATTGATTCATCATACTCCATAGCAATATTATTCTCATTTTGGTCATGAATATCCCTACAAATAGCTTTAACCAAACCATCCTAACCATCAAATAATATCATCATTTCAGGTTCATTAATATGGTTCAATTTACCCTTTGTATCGACAACCATCTTGAAGCAAGTTGTCTCATAAGATGGGATAAAAAATTTAGAAGTGATAAGGTCAATAACAAGGGGCCCAAATGCTTCCTCATCTAAATGTTGCTTGTTAGCAACCATACTTGTCTCTTGACCTATTTCCTTCTTGATACAATCCGTGTCAAATACAAACCTGTCCATCTTAGCTAAGACACTCACATATTCTATTTTTGTTTTACATGGACATTCATAAGTAACTAGTGCACAACTCTCATCATTATTAGTGTCATGCTTAGGCTTAGGATGCTGAACAAATATAGTCATATCATTGAATTCATCATCAACCATGCTAATAGAATTTTCCAGTTCTGGTATAACCAAATTGTATTCCAAGAATTACTTATATTTATTTTTTTCATTCATTGGTAGGGACACAACCTTGTGAGTATTGATGTTGTTACACAGTTTAGGTCTGAAGAATTCCTTCAGATCATTTTCACAAATAGATTCATACTCCTCATAAGAATGATCAGAGCTCCCATTTTTACTGCCTAATTTATCAATTTCTAAAGGTATATCAGCAATACATGCAAATATACCAATGTCTTCACCTACACCACTAGATAGATGTTCATCCTATAAAATATCCCTATCCATTACTTGGATAGGTCTTTGATCCTTATCCATAGGGTGAATTCTAATGTCCTTCTGAGATCTCAAATTTTGTACATAGTCATACTTGGCCTCCCTAGCAATTCTGATCCAACAAATTATTTGATCAAAATCTTGAGGCTTCAACTCCTTGGGTAAAGTACCAATCCTTGCCTCATAAATGTCACAAAATAAGTCAATACATATTGGATCTTCAGGTCTCAAATTTTGAGGAATTTCTAACAAGGCATCCAAGAACCTCTCTAAAAATTCATATGGTGATTATCCCTCTTGTCTTTTCATGCTAGATAGTTTTTTAACAAAGAACATCTTATCAACATTTCTTAAACTTTGTTGAGGTTCATCATGGATATTTCTATGATTATCATGTTGAAATGCTGAAATACTTTCAGAAGCATCACCACCTTGATCACCTCTTCCATTCTTGTGAATTTCACTTATATGATATGCTTTAGGACAACTAACACTTGTAGCCATATATCCCTTCAACATTGAATATCTCATATTATTTTCAATATCCATTGCTATTTTATATGCATGTTGCAATGTTAAGGTCTCTTTATCTCTTAACAAATAGCCCATCTTATTATCACAGGCACCCAGATACACAATTAAACATTTTTCATCATTGGGTCTCATATTTTTAGGAATATTTCTTAATACCTTTGTAAATCTAAGGTTGAAGGATGGAATCAATTCCTCTTCATCCTTTTGGATTTCCCTAAAAAAATTTCTTACCGCATTGGGATTAATCCTTTCACCGAACTATTCTATGAATGCTACCATTGACTCAGTCCATGAAGGGATATAATACATTGGAAAATATGAAAACTAGTCTCTCTTCAAAGATTGAAAAATTAGTTTCATCAAAACATATTCATGATCTATCTCATAATCTTCCATAAAATATGAAAACTCCTTCAGATGGTGAGATGTTGATTCCAATCTTTTCCCTTTGAAATTTGGCAAACATTCCCTAACTTCATTAGGAACGGGGTTTGGGAAACCTTGAATACCACTAAAAGTTATTTGATGACATGACAAGGATTGCACACTCTTCATGTTTTCATCATGCAATCCATTAGGATTTACAAGTGATTGATACATTTTCTTACACCCCCTTGCAAACTTTAGACATCACCATTATAGTTGATCACTTCCTTATTTCTTTCTTTATCATGATCTTAAAATATTACAATGCATAACTCAAATACATCTACATCTGAAATTATTTCTAATAGGAAGATTTCAGGAACAAGCATACTTCTATATTACAATATAAAAACTTCAAATTATAGCTCAGAAGTATAAGAATATTAACATTACCATTCCCTTTATTTTTGCTTAATTCACTTAATAGGGAATCAAAATTCTTTCAAACTATCAAATATGATTTTCATAACAAGATTATTCTCTATGAAAATCCAGATAGGGGAAGTATCTAATGTGTTGTAACCACCTTGAATAATGCTTCCAATTGGAAATAAATTCAGATCTGAATCCTTCATCACTATTTCATCCAGTTTTACATAGATTTTATACTTCTCTTCATAGAGGATTGAGCCTCAAGAAATATGAAGCTGATTCAAAGATGAATTTCATTTTGGGTCTCCTCCAACAACATGTCACACAAAAAGTTCTTGTCCTTTCTCATAAAATTTTCCGTTATACCTTTTCTAGAGTTCTTCAAATAGTGCATATTGGTGCAGAGATCTTGGAGTCATCACCCAAAGTTAGAGAGATTGTGAAAATATTCTATAGTTATAGTTGATCTCTAAAGGATTTGCAGTTTCAAAAGAACACAACAAATTCATGAAACATTTCTATGATTCACTTACAAACATCACAACTATAGAACTTGGGGGATAAAATAATTATCAAAACATTTGACTCTTCAATATTTGTAATCACTAGTCACATACTATCTTGAAACCTCAATGAATCTCTAAGGCACACAATTCTTCTATAAAAATTTCCTCGGTCTCCCCAGTGGAGTCACCATTTCTGTTGGTTATTTTTTTGGGAACAAAACTCAATATTACCACTTACCTATGAATCTTCCAGAATTCAATGGTTAGTAAGGGTAAGGATTGGCCAACACATAAGTAAGGGTTAAGAGGCTCTCACTTCTTCACTTTGGGCTCTGTGAAACTTGGGAGGGTGATCCCTAGCAATTTTTTTAGAATAATATTCCTATGCCATTTGTATCAATAACACTACAATATACATAGATTATTCTCATATAGATGCTCAATTGGTAACTATATCATAGAATTTGGTTGCTTCTTAAACACAATTCATTCCTAGGGCATGAGAATGGTAGAAAATCATAACTTTATAACCCTTTTGATAGAATTTTATTTGAAGAACGGGTAATGGCCAAGTTAGTCAACACAATACTACATAACTACCTAATTTAATCCAATGCCTCATCCTTGGAACAAAGTCGATATAAATACCAACATAACATGATAGTAATTTCCACACTTGACAATAGATGAATCTTTGAAATGTTGTATTATAGTGTTTCAACATTTTTTTTAACACTTACTTCTTACTAGCATCCTAGCATTCAACTTAATACAAATTTACAACAATATTCAAGCATCTACATTAATTCTTTGAATTAATAAAAAAGAATAAAGCCACACATCCATATGAAATCCATAGATACAAATAAGATAACTGTGATTATATTATTCATAATTTGTAAAACCAGTACATAGGCGAGTAAAATGGTGTTGGACTTGCGCTATTTCTATTTTATATTGCCAGTATTACCACTAAGATTACATATGTGTTTCAATAGACTTGAACCTAAGATGTATCACTAGACCATTCAATAACCCTTTTAATTCCTGCACAACCAAATCTCAGAATAGCTCACTACCCAACATATTTGTAACATGCCCTCAAACCCTAGTTATAAAGACATGGGAGAAACAAGAAACAAGCCAAATTATAATTCCATTTGCATTTGAGGGAAAATTTAACCCTAATTTCAAAGATTCCCATAGCGGTTACACTTAATCATTTCAAAACAAGGGAAAGCAAAAGATAACAAACTTTATGCAGTCAATTGAAGAAGACGATCTTGCCTTCCAAAAGGCATCATTCATTGATGTAGCATCACCAAAATCACACTTCCTAGAAAAGGCATATTTTCTGTTGAGGATACAAAGTCCAACACTTCTCCATTACACCATCAAAAAATACTTCCATGTCAACACCAAAGAAAAAAAATGACATGCATGATGAAGAGGACGATCCTAGTGCAATGTCAATGGTCTCATCAAAAGAAAAATCTGGGTCGAGATGCTACTATGGTTTTTCAACATCAGAGTATGCTTGCCTTCTTCATGTTCACGTTGAACCTGGAGGAGCAACTACTCCTCCCTCATAATATTCTTGAAACAAAACCATAGAAAGAAGGTAATGGTCGTACTCCAGGTTAGTATCACCTCCACCATCCAAAGTGCTATCATAAACATCAATAGGAGAATTGTGCCTCCCCAAGTGCGCCTTACGATACTTGTTTCTTTTCTTTTTTCTCTTCATAGGCTCAACCGATTCCTTCTCCTTAAACTTGATCAATTCTTTTGAAATGGTCTTGCATCCTATTCCTCAGGTGGTAACTACTCCTGACACCACCCTTCTTGGATTTCTTGTGTTATTTCTTCTCTAGTGGTATTTCGAGAGCTTCTGATATCTCAATTTCATTTTGAAGAGCATTATGTGGGGAATCAGCCAGATTAAGTCTCCTAGACTTTCAAATTGGCTTGAAAAACTCATTTGGCTTACTCATCTTTATAATGAACAGATCAAGAAGAAGGAGACTCTTAATTTGTAGCAAAACCCTCATAGGATTACTCTTAAAAAGACTCTTAATGAATAGACAACTCAAGCCTCCATAGTTCCCATTAATTAATAAATAAAATATAGACTATAAAACCTCACCACCCCAAGATTTAGAAACCCACAAACTAATATAGCCTTAATTGAAACAAGTAGGTTTGAGTACCTACTTACCTAGGGAAAAGTTTATTAGAATACCTCTACAACCTTTTACCAAAGAAACTCTTCGCCAACCTTTTCATAGACTTAAGCTCAATTTTTCAGCTTCTAATTACAAACTGTGAAGAAAGTTATCGCTAGTGGTCCTCATTATATTGAGAAAGGTAAGCGTGCAAGCCTTTAATACTCAAGGAAATCTTGTGCAAGCAAGTTGATGATTAGCTACTTGATTTTTAAAGCTTAGTCATCAATCACAAATTGAGATAAATCAACAGATAATTAATCAAGGTAATTAATTATGACAAAGCTAATTGCATGCACTTTATGCCTTTTCCTTAATCAAAAAATCCCTAGTGGATAAACATCTACTTTGTCTGTATATTTAATCATATACTCAACATTAAAAAGGCATGTTGTGTCATATGTACCCATAAATCCATGAGAATTAATCCACTTGCAACTCATCACCATAGACAGTGGGGAACGATTATGATTCAATCTCAAAAAATCAATTCGTACCATACCTTACATCAATTTCACCTTCTTGCATGTAATGACATTTGACAAAATTGATGGTCGCAATTGAAAGCATTCCCTAAATCTCAAACACATGCCTGAAGAAATTAGTTCTAAAATGGCAATGTTTGAGTCCTCATGTCATCTCAGTCAAATTTTAGCAATACTTTGTCTCCAATAAAATCCATCTAAGCTCTTGAGATATTCCATGTGGTAGTTTCCTTCTCGCCCATTGAGAACTTGGCAGCAAGGGTGGGACCCGCATTGGATAGCAGGGAGAAATTAGGATTGACGCACATCATCTGCTATCAACTTCGATCTCAGTCCCACATAAAATTCACTGTCATCCAAGCAAGAAAGGCTCATCCAAAAGGCAACATGTGTCAATCCACTTTCTAGCCCATGACATTTTAAAAACAACAAATAAAATCGGACCGAGTGGCAAGGAGCGATCGATATGAAACCACGTCACCCAATGATCATCATAGATTTCACTTTGATACCACTCACAGATCATAAAATTATATTGGGATCACCATTTATAGATAACATATGGCTTGTGACTCCTAGCCAGTTGAGATCTTCATTGTAATATATAGAACATATGGGGCAATAAGGGATGACCCAAATGAAGAAACATCTCATGATTTGTGTCATTGATTTTCCTCAAAGCTCCACCTACTGACCCTTTCAAAGCATTGGACCCACCATCATATATGACATGTGGCAACCGCTCACCAGCCCATGTGAGTATTTAAATGAGAAATAAAATAGGGCGGGTGTGTGGGGAGCGATTGATATTTGGTCATGATGATCAAACGGTCATCAAAAATGGTCATCGCACATCTAAAAATATACACATGCTGTAAATGTTAGCTTTTAAAAAGAGGGCCATCACTAGGAAAATGGCAGTTAGGGACATTAATATATTAATTAAAACCTGATCATAGATTTAGGCAAATTATCTTAAGGACATCAACCTTGCATAAATAATGACAACATTTTTAAATGACTATGGGAACCAACCGGTATCAATAGAACTTAGGGGCCAGTAAAATAATGAACCTGATGGCACAAGACACAACTTAGACAACTGGGAACTTGCACTAGAAGGTCAGTAACAAAATAGAATTCCAATTAGGACCTTCAGATGTAAAGATTAATTTGGAAGGGTTTTAACAACACAATCCCAAAGCACTAGTGAGGAACATAACCCTAAGCATGAAAACAAGGGCCTGAGCCAAATATTGTAGGACTTAAAATGGAACCAGAAGAAAATTTGGGGGTTTTCCATTATATTTCATTCTCAAATAATATGATAGGTGATAAGAGTAAGTTTGTGATACTTGAAAAGTATGATGGTGGTCTTTTTAAGTTTGGTGATGATACATCTGTTAAGATCTATGAAAAATATTCAATTAGTTTTCATGGAAATCATAATATAGATGATGTTCTATATGTCAGGGGTCTGCAACATAATCTTCTATTTTAGAATGGTGGTTGTGAAATTAGAAAATGAAGCTTTGGTATTCTAGTTGTTCTTAGAACAAGGAAAAGAGGTAATTTCTATCAACTTAAAGGTAGTGTCGCAAAGTGCTTTATGTCTCAAACTAATGAAATTTGGCTATGGCATAGAGGAATGGGTCACATTAATGTTTATATCCTAATGAGGATAAGTTTTACTGATGTTGTGAGATATTTTCCAAAGATTACAAAGCCTATCAATACAATTTGCAAAGAATCTCAAGCTGGAAAGATAATAAAGACAAGATTCAAGACAAAAGAATACTCTACCATAGGTCACTTAGAGTTAGTACATACAGACATATGTGGACCTACCAGAAATAGAATCTCATGTGGTGATAGGTATTTCATGTTATTAATTAATGATTATTATAGAATGACTTGGGTTACATTTATCAAAGAAAAATCAGAAGCTCTAGACAAGTTTAAAGCCTTTAAGGCTATGGTTGAAAATGAAATGAATCTAAAAATAAAATGTTTGAGATCTGATAGAGATGGTTATTTTATTTTAAATGAGTTTAATAGTTTTTGTGAATATCATAGAATAAGAGTGCATTTCTCAACCCCTAGAACTCCTCAACAAAAAGGAGTTGTGGAAAATAAAAAATAGAACACTTCAAAGAGTAGCTAGGACAATAATGAATGAAGCTAATCTCTAGGATGCCTATTGGAGAGAAATAATTCACACATTGCAATATGAATTCTTAACAGAGGTCAAGCAAGAGTGGATAGTTCAAATAATTCTTATTATTTATGGTATGGTAAACCTCCTATTGTTAAATATTATAGGGTTTTTGGAAGTAAGTATTATATTAGAAGAGTTGAAGAAAACTTGGGGAAGTTTGATGCAAGATCTAATGAAGGAATCTTCCTTGGATACTCTAGAAGAAGAAAGGCCTACCAATGTTACAATAAAAGGTAGAAGAATATTGTTGAGGATAGAAGTGTCAAAGTGGATGAAGAACCATATCAAAGTTTAGAACTGATAAAAGGATATGAATCTAATTAATCCTCTTGCAGTGATGAAGTAAAGACTGAATATAAAGGAAAAGAGTTGACAGTTGAAGAGGAAGAAGTTCTGGAAAATAATCCTAAGACTCCTAACTATGTGAAAAATAATCACTCAAAAGATTAGATCATTGCAGATAAGATAAATGTTGTGCCGAAAAGAAGAAAAGATACTATGAAAGAAGAATAGGTAAATTTTTGTTTACTTTCTCAGGTGGAACCAAAAACAGTGACTAAGGCATGCAAAGATAAGAATTGGATCAAAGAAATGAAGGAAGATTCAGAATAGATAGAAAATAATTTGACTTGGGAATTGGTCGAAAGACCAAAAAATAAGAATGTGATTGGTACTAAGTGGGTGTTCTCAAACAAGTTAAATGAAGATGTAATAGTTATCAAGAAGAAGGCTATACTTATTGTGTAAAGCTTACTAATAAGTTGAAGGTATAGATTTTGAGGAAAAGAATTCTTTGATTGCGAGAATGGAAGCTATCAAGATGTTTTTATCTTTTGCAGCATGTAAAGATTTCAAATTTTTTTAGATGGATGTGAAGTTTGCATTCTTGAATGGTGAATTGGAAGAAGAGGTATAAATTGAACTACTAGAAGGTTTTTAGTTGTTAGAAGAAAAATATGGTCTACAAATTGAAGAAATCATTGTATGGAATAAAGCAAGCTCCTAGAGCTTGGTATGCAAGGTTAGATAATCACTTATTGCATCAAGGATTTAGAAAAGGTACTGCAAATAGAAATCTATATTTCAAAGTTGAAAGAGAAAAAATATTAATTGTGGTGGTATATGTTGTTGACATAATATTTAGAGGAAATTAAATGAAGGTTTTTGAAAAAGGTTTACAAAGGAAATGAAGAAAGAATTTGAAATGTCAATGTGTGGGGAGATAAATTTCCTCCTTGGTTTGCAGATCAATAAATCAAAGAAATGTATATTCATATCATAATCTAAGTATGTTAATGAAATATTGAAGAAATTTGGAATGGATGATTTGAAATCGGTATGTAATCCTATGTTTATTGGTTGTAATTTGAGAGAGAATGATGAATACCCTAAGATAGATCAAAGAAATTATATCAATGATTGGTGGACTATTATACCTTACTAATACTTGATTGGATATGATCCATTTAGTTTGTCTTGTGACTAGATTTCAAGAAGATCCCATAGTATCTCATGTTGTAGCACTCAAGAGGATCTTCAAATATTTGAAGGCTATTCTAGATTATGGTTTTTGTTATCCTAAGGATAATGAATTTCCTTTGAGTGCATATATAGATGCAGATTGTGTTGTATGTGAAAATGATAGGAAGAGTACAAGTGGTGGTGCTTTTGTTCCCAGAAGAAAGTTGGTTTCATGGCTAAGTAAGAAGAAGGATTCAATATCATTATCTATTGTAGAAGCAAAATACATTGTAGCAAAATCATGTTTTACATAAGTGTTGTGGATGAAGTAAATATTCAAGGATATTATATTTTTATATCATGAACCTGATGGAACTCTCAAATTTTGCAAATTTGGGATGCCTATTTCAAAATTTGGCTTCTGCACTTTCAGAGGTGCACCTGATGAATCTGCCCAAGTAACCCAATTTGGTGGCTTGTATTTTAAAGCCTATTGATTGTCATGCAAAACCAATTTTTAGACATACTCAATTGACCTATGTGAGCAAGCATGCAAATTTTTAGCCTCCCATGATAAGTTTTGACATAGTTTCAAAAAGTAAACCTGGAGGGTTTTGACATTGTTCTACTATTTGTAGACTGTTTGTTTTGCGAAACAGCTTCCTGTTTGAGCTTGCATTTCACAACCATATGACTTTCATGTTAGAAAAAATGTTGTTCTGTATTCTCCATATCAAGATGATCTCACATGTCAGTTTTCAGAGTCTTATGATCTGATTTACTATTTCTAACATCAAAAACAAATGCAATTTGTTCAATTTTGCATCTGCATTCCTAACAGCATTTCAAAGAGGCTAACTTCAACCATCAATATCTTTTGACCAGTGACGATTCAAGAAGATTCATTTTGCAGACGTGCTCAAGGTACCTAAATGATTTACTATATCTAATGGCAGCTCATCAGGGGTTGATTTGCTATTTTTACAAATTGGCAGTTCAGTGAGTTCTAATTGTTTTAGAACAACTGTTGTTTTAGAAAAGCCTAGCTGAGTAACTTTGACGATTAATATATTCCACCTCATGACTTGTTTTTCTATTCTGTTTGTTGCACTACATTCCTGGAATGAATATCTATGATTTTGCAAATTCTCATTGATTCATGAGGTCGTCTACCCAATTTTCAAGGATGATTCCTGAGCCCACTTGGCCAGTTTTCACCATTTTGTAAAAGTGCCCGAAAACAGATTTTGATGAAGACCCAGTTCATGTTTTCACTTCACATGCATTCAAACTGTAGTGCCAAGTCATTTGAGTGAGAAAATTATTCAAAAAAAAATAAAAAATTAGTTGGGCCCATAAGGGAACCCAACATGTGACACAACTTGAGCCTTTTTATGTTTCTCCTACACATGGATATGATTGGTAAAATTGTTCTTATGATGTTTTTATCAATTGAAGTTGAATCCAAAAGGAGGATAGGGTTTCATTGTGAAGGAGATGATAGGAATGATCTTGAAAAGTTAGTGTTCCACTTGAGCTCATAGTGGGATAATGTCACAACACTATGCACTTTTCCTCGACTATTTGAATAACTACATGATACTGAGAAGGATAATCAATTATACATGTTGATATCGGTTAAAGTTTTATTGTTAATGAAGATGTGAACTTACAAGGGGTAGCTAGATGATGAAGGGAAGCAGCAGGGAGAATGCCATTGCTACAACACACAAAATAAAATTTGTAGATGCAAGGTGGCGTAGCTATTCAACAATGGTGAGTTGAATGGAGGGGTTTACTATAGCATAAGCAAGGAATGTACACCCATTCAGCACAGTCCCTAAATGGATGTGGTTACATGAATGTCCTAATTGCGAAATCACTTTGGGGTGACCATTGGAAACATGCGCAGGAGTCCATCCATCCAAATGCAAAGGTCTATCAAAGGGGAATTCAACATTTGCTGTAGGGATGTTTCAAAATAGCCATTATGGCCGATACACATAAAATTAATGAGTGTGAATGTAAGAAACTCTTGGCAGCTTCATTATAGTTTCAATTGGCTCACACCATGTGAAGGAGGAGGGGCACCATTAAAGGCTGGAGTGAGCTCACACATACAACAATGTGGCTAAGAATGTAGAGAATGTGTTGCCTCAACACACCAGCTAGGGAATTATCTATACAATGAATTCAATGGATGAGGCATCTATTGTGCCAATTGGAAGGACACAGTGGTTCTATTTTGTAGCTCAAGAATGTATCAAATTGATTGGGGAGATCCCATGTTAGTGAGGCCTCAAAAAACTTTCAGGCAAATGCGATTGGCATTTATACTACCTTTTATCCAACCCATGCCTAGGTGAAGGCAAGGTCTTCTCCCATAGCTACTTACGTGTGCCTTAAGAATGTTTCAAATTTGTTTGAGGAAATTCTATTTTCCAAGCCACTGTATTAGTGCCATCCCATTGAAGTTTTTAGAAATTTTCAAACAAATGCAAGGGGAAAATATACCATTGTTCCTCCTACCTGCGCCAAAACTTGGGAGGCTTTTGTTAACTTGAAATGGAGCTTTTGAGGGTCACGATTTCCAGCTGGGTATGTACATCCAAAAAATGAAAAAATGTATCAGGCATGAGAAAAATGGAGCTGAGAGGGGCATAATCTAGAATAGGGTGTGGACATTCGCCAAAGTAGAGTGGCATGGGCCTGGAAGGAAAACTCACGCCAAGTGAGTCACTGCCAGGAGAGGCACGCATAGAGGAATGGGGCTCGATCATTTTGAGAAATGGCCGCCATTACCCGTGAGAGGTAGAGCACGTGAACAAATTGAAAATAAAATGAAATTAGGGCCAACCTTGCAAGCCTCACGAGAATTTTGGTGATGTCAGGAAAAGGCTACGAGGTGTGCGAGAATAGGAAGAAAACATTTAAAATTAAATGTTTGAATTGCATTGTGGTGGACCCTAATTTCTTCATTAGCCATTTTTTAAATGGTTTGGTAAAATGAAATGGGAATTTCATTTTAATGAAGAGGTGAAGTGAATATTTTACTCTCTGAGTAAAATAAAAAATAATCAATGGACAAGTATGAAGTGGGCTCGAGTGAAATGGTGCAGGGAGGAATTATTTTAAATTTTGATAAAATATTGCCTGAGGAGGTAAAGTATAAAATATTTCAAATGTGAAATATTTAATGATGCACGAGTACACTGTTTATTTTCCAAGAAAATTTTATTATATGCATGAAGGAGGTGGAGTATTTTTATCCACAAGGTGAAATTTTAAATGGAAAGTGAATTTTATATTCATTGTGTACTTGGGGGCATTTCAATGCAAACATTCTCTTTGTTGGGGAATAAACTATAAGAGGATATGGGTAAAATGAATGTTATATTCATTTTTAAAAGGCCAATGTGTGTTGGGATATAATGTGCAACAAGTAAAGAGATGAAACAGATTTTGCACGGGAAAGAAGTTTCCTCTAGCAGCTGGGTGAAATGATTGAGATTCTCCACATGGGCACATTTTCAGTTGAAAGGCAATGATGAGTAGAGACAGTCTTGAGGGAATAATTTTGTTGCTGCAAAGGAAGGAAGAGGAGATATTCTTTTTAGTTTGATCAATGGTAAATGAAGCTTCTAGATGGCATCAATAGATGAAATTTAGGGCTGATCTTGCTTGCTTCTCTTCTTCTATATATTCTCTTATTCTCTCATGGTAAAAAGGTTCTGAGTTGTTGTATTGGGCTGGGTAGATAGTGAATTGTAAATTCTAAGTATTTCTTGAGTCTATAAGCTATAATTTTTTGAATTCATGAGTAAATACAACCAGTTTATGCAAATAACATCATGAAGGTGTTTGCACATTCATGAATGTCTTCAGACTGCCTCCAAATTTGTACACTTTTAGTCACATAAAAATTCAATAATACAAAGTGTCTTTGAGTTTATCATCTCAAATTTCATTAGATTGTTTTGTCTATTCATTGTTTTGTTTCAAGGAAATGGTTAAAATCCTTTGAGTAGGTGATTGTTATTTTGGGTTTGCAGATGGGATTGGATAAGGAGAATTTGATTGATAATAAGAGAAGGATTGTTGG